>WOXC01002178.1:0-220313 GCA_011680675.1 Gymnobelideus leadbeateri | reverse complement strand
CTCACATTAGCCACTTAATCACTTCCTCTAGGTAGTCTTAACTTGAAAATGGAAAAGTACCTCTTATTTTGTCAACTCCAGATTTTTTTCACATTCTTCCCTACCTTTGAAAAACATTTTTTCTCTTTTTCCTTCATCTCTTTCATTCAAAATCCTATTCATCTTTTTTTCTGTCACAAATCTTGCCATCTTCATAAACTTTCATCTGAAGTGATTTTTACTTCCAGTGACCACTTATAGCATCTTTTTATATCTCTCAAATTCATTCAACAAACACTTACTAACTCAAAGTTACATGCCAGGAACTTTGCTTCATTCTGTGAATACAAAGGCAAGAAGGAGATAGCCCTTGTATGCAAAGTGCCACCTATTACTTGATACACAATAGATATGAAGTCAACATGAAGTAATTTTCATCTTTATGAAACAGTGACACTATCAACTAAGAGGATCAGACCTTGGTTAGAAGTCATAATGAGCTGAACCTTGAAAGAAATTAGGAATTCTAAAAAGAAGACATGATGAGAAGGAGGAGGGAATGTATTCCAGGCTTGTAGTACAGCCTGTGCAAAGGAGAGCAGATGAGAATTGGGATGTAGTGCCCTAAGTAATTCCTTAAGAGTGTACTTTTCAGATATAATTATGATCATCATTCTGTGAAGAGTATTTACACATTGAAAGATCCCTACACAGAAGAACTCACCTTTCCCCTGTGTGTGTGTGTGTTTGTGTTTGTGTCTGTGTCTGTGTTTGTGTGTCTGTGTCTGTGTGTAAGAAGGTCTGTGCTTACTGATTAGGAGTCCTTGCCCCTCAGGCATCCACATTCAACCCCATTTTCATGTTTTACAAGGCAAAAATGAAAGAAAGATCTTTTTTTGCTGGACAGGTTTGCAGTCTGCACCTTTGAAAAAGTCCCAAAATCATCTGAGATTGCAGAACAGTCAAAATATTGGAATATAGGAAATAGCATTAACTTTCTATAGATATATTGTGATGTAAGTTAATGACTTGAAAACTCAACCAAGTAGAGGTCACTTTTACTTTTAAGTAGTGAAATATTATTAATTCAACTACTGCTGTAAGTCTTTACTGTCTACTCAGGGGAGACAATATCATTCTCTTCATCTACAATTCAGCCACTTCCACGTTATTCCTGCATTGATCGGCTAAGAGATATTCTTTTAAGATCAAGTTTTTAGACTCAATTTAAGGAGCAGTTGTGAATTTAAATGGATTTATTTCATCCAAAAGGAATACTGGTTATTCAGGAGATTGTGGAAGGCAGCAGATTTTAGAGTCTAGGGGTTTCAAACCAAGAATTAGGAACTCATAATACTGAGATATTTTTAAACATTTGGAGACATATGACCTGAGATTTCTAAATGGGAGAATTCTATGGAATGAATAACAGGTTCTTCCTATACCTTCCCCACCTCTCCTATCCCAAATAAGTAAAAGAATGTAGGAATATGCAATGAATAAATCATCTAAATCTTACAAATGTAACATATGATGCGATACAATATATGAACATACACAATATATGAATATGGGTTTTATTGTTTTACTTGTTTTTTTGTAACACACTAACCTGGGTATTAGGGAAGATGTCAGGTTACACAAAGCACAGCCCCTATTTCTAAGACGCTTACAGACAATGATAAGACACTGACTCTGATTTGTATGCCATAGAAAATATTTTTAATACATGAAGATAATAATGTTTATCTGGTATTAGTGAAAACTTTCCCAAAATCATAATCCTATGCCTCATTATTTTGTGTAGATTACCTTAAGTCCTTAAAGACTGTGATTGAAGCACAAATGCTGGCAGGTTCTACCACATTACAAAGCCGAGGAGAATATGTCAGTGGCAAAATGTCAACCTTTACTAAGGATCAGACTAGCTAAGGACCAAATGCTTCATCATCACCAGGTGGGACACTTAAACTGACTTTTTTGACCATGCCAAGCCATGAAACAGAAAAATAAAAAGTGAACTTCAAAACTGGGCACCTTCACCTTTTTTGGTGGTAACAGAATGGTGAAAGAGGGGCAGAAAATTCTAAGAATCTCAGAGGTTTTAGAACGTTAGAGGTTTTAGAAATTAACTTAGTTGCTGGGGCTCCAATGATCAATAAGTAGATATATAAGTAGAGAAACAAAAGTGCATAAAACAATGGACATACTCACACCACTTGAAGTCAGAAGCCAAGGAATGATAACTAGATGGAAGGATGGCTCACAGAAAGAAGAAAGAAAAAGGAGTCATCATTATTGATTCCTAAAAAAAATATTATTTCATGAGACATTGTCATTTATTTTAATATTCATAAGTATTTGCTAAAATACAAGAGAGAATATAATTGGACTTTAAGTATATTATTTATTGCAGACAATGAGGAAGGTAAATTCTATAAATAAGCCAGTAAGATCATCCAAATTAAATTCTTTGTCTTTCAGTGACTTCATTGCAAAGTTGCAAGCACATAAAGAATATAAAACAAATTTTGTGACATAAGATGCAGAAATATAGAACAATAGACTTGTATACAACTGAGAAGACTTCTGTCTTATATCGTAAATACTTTGATTGAGAAAAGCATTCTAGGGTCCTAAATTTGGTGAGTACCAATAGGGAATGGCTTCTTACTGATGTAGGAGTCATTTTTGAATCAGATGTCTATGTCCAAACAGATTATTGATTTTTATAGGAATGATAAGAATTAATAAAAAGAAAGAAGAAAAAATAAAAATGAGAAAAGTATGACATACAAGCAAAACCAGTTCAAACATGATATTTACATGTTATAAAGCAGAAAATATGGACATATTATGAGACTTTGATTTTGATATATGAAAGTTCATCTTATGTAAACCAACTGTAATAAGAAAGACACCTTTAGACCTTCCCAAGAAAGTACTTTAACTAGAAAATATTTCACTTATTTGACAATCAGAGAGATATGAAATGCAAGGTTTCATATATAAAATCATTTGTAACATTTTATGGATAAGAATGATGGAATGGTATGAACTGTACAATCTCAGAAAATAGCATCAAGAAAAGTAACTAAAGTCATGGAAGGAGCATCTGAGGATGAAACTGGGAAGAAAACAAATACCTGAAATATGAAAGAGATCTGCAAAGGCTTTTAAAACAAATTCACCCTTAATGTGGTGGAGGCAGGAAAATTGAACTTTACCATCACAATCCTAGATATGTTTATAAAGGATGCAGAAATGACACTGAAGAGAACAAAGGAAAAGCAGCTATAAATGTACACAAAGAGGGGGAATGGAAGGGAGAATTAACAGGATGTTGAAGGACCAATTTTCAAAGTAACTAAAAGAGGATCCTTAATGTCAGTCAAAGTATCAAAAAAAAAAAGACAAAAATGAGGGATACATGCTTACCAAATGTATTTGTCACTGTCACAGAGAAAAGGATAAGTCAAAGATAGATTTCCTGTACTTGGGGGAAGGGAATTTTCAAAGCCTCCTATTTGCAGATTATAGTATGTTCATTTGATTGAATCAAGAGATTGTACTAAGTCACTTATATGAGATAGTAATCTTCATAAGAGTTCAACTTAACCATTCATATTATGGGAAAATGGTGGATGAAAAATCTCTAAAGAAAACATACATATAAAGTTGTATATGCACACCATACATATATGTATGTATATATATATATATACATATGCGTATGAATATGTATATGTATAATTTCTTGGACAGAGCCTGGAAGTGAGGCAGTCAGGTGGTACAATACAGTACCGATGCCTGCTAGCTGTTTGATCTTTAATATTAGAGAGTTCAATAAAATTTGAAAATTTTCTGAGGAAGTCATTAAGTCAACAAGAAGTTATTATGATCTTGTAAGGAACCTGGCATCATCAGAGATATGACTATAAACAAAAGTGAGGCAGATCCTGCCTTCAAGGAGCTTACATTTTAAAAGAAGTAACAATTCATATGAAGGAGCTGAAAAGCATGGGGTAAGTGTATATAATTGTAAAAAGACATGATGATAAGTGCAGAATCAGAAATAGACTTGGAACAGGAACGCAGAATGACTGATGTGGGTCCTTCCTTAAAATGTAGGTAGGAACTTGCCAATGGGAGAAGTCAAAAATTGGAGGATCTTTGCATGATAAAAAATTCAGAGAGAAATTATAGGGTGAGGAATAAGAAACTGATGATAAGAAGGCAAGATGAGACCTCACAAAGGTCTAAATAAATCAGAATTTGAAAGTTTTTAAGATAAGCTTGAATTAATCATAATCATGTGCATTATATTCACAATGATTTCTAGTTCCTTTTAAATGTCTCATCTGACTTAATGAGTTCAATGACAGACTCTATATTTACCAAAATATCCACAGCACAACATTTATGGTAGGAATGAAACAAAACAAAAATAACCAAAACAAAAATAAGGTAAAGAAGTGAAAGTTGGAATGAAGGGAATGAATTTAATGGATGAATATAAATGTAATTCCACTTTGCATCTCTTGCTGTGCTTTAAATTAACTCCGAAAAATTAGATGTACTACCCTGAACAAACATCAAATCTAATCTCATCATCATTATGTTAACTCAAGCCTTGAATTATATGGATTCTTCATTTTTTTAAACAAATGCTTTATTAACTTCTGTTTTACATCATTCATTTCTGCCAGATTTTGACTTACAATCATTTTCCCCCCATTATTCCCCTACCCAACCTCCCAGAATAGCAGTCCCACAAGATATCGCTTCCTCCAATCTGCTCTCTCCCATACCTTCTCCCATACCCCCATCGACTTTTCCATTAGAGGAAGGTGAATCTTTGTGTCCCAATGCCTGCACATCTTATCTCCCTATTACAAGTAAAAGAGTATTAATAATAGTATTTATATATATTTGAAACATTTAATGTTAAGACCTCGAATTTCAGATCCATTTCCTTCCTCCCTTGTCACCCATTCCCTCTGGGGAGATAAGTAATTCAGTATATGTTGTACATGTCTAGCTATGGAAAACATTATCATAGTAGATATATTGTACAAGGCTGCTTATAATTCCCTCCCACTCATCCCACCCCCACCTGGTCCATTCCCTACATGATCCTGTCCCTCTTCTATAGTGGGTACTTCTAACCTCCCCTCCCCCCAAGGATGCCCTCCCATCAATCATCCCTCCTCTCATCCCCCTTCCCCCTGTTCTGCTGCAGGTTGAGATATCCCATTTAGTATGTATGTCATTCTCTCCCTGAACCAAATTCAATGAGAATGTGGTTTTGCCTTTTTTGCCTTCCTATTCTCCCCCTCCCTTGCAACCACTTCCCCTACATGAGATAGTTTACCCTACCCTGTCTCTCCCCATCTCCTCTTGCCACTTTCCTCTCTCACCTCATAATTTCATCCCTTGAGTATTCTCCCTTCCCAACAAATTCAACCTATGCCCTCTATCCATATATAACTATAACCATATACACACACATTCACATATGTATTCATATGACCACACCCCCCTTCTTCCATTATTTTCATAGTGAGAAAGATATCATCAGTCACAGTTATTGCTTTTCCATATAGGAATGTAAATAGTTCAACTTTGATAAGTTCCTTTTGATTTCTTTTCCCTGATTACCTTCTCAGGCATCTCTTCCTTCCTGTGTCTGGATGTCAAATTTTCTATTCAATTCGGTTTTTTTCCTCAAGAATGCTTGAAAGTCCTCTATTCCACTGAGTGACCATATTTTCCCCCAAAACAAAATACTCAGTTTTGCTGGGTAGGTGACCCTTGGGTTCATTCCCAGTTCTTTTGCCCTCTGGAACATCATATTCCATGCCCTTTGATCCCTCAGTGTAGAAGCTGCCAGGTCCTGGGCTATTCTGATGGTGTTTCCACAATATTGAAATTGTTTCTTCCTGGCCGCTTGTAGTATTTTCTCCTTGATCTGGTGATTCTGGAACCTGGCTATAATATTTCTGGGAGTTTTCTTTTTGGGATCTTTTTCAGGAGGTGATTGATGGATTCTTTCAACCTCTCTTTTGCCCTCTGGATCTAAAACATCAGGGTAATTTTCCTTGAGAATTTCTTGAAGGGTGATTTCTAGGTTCTTTCCTTGATCATGGCTTTCAGGTAGTCCAATAATTTTTAAATTTTCTCTCCTGTATCTATTCTCCAGGTCAGTGGTTTTTCCCATGAGATATTTCACATTGCCTTCTAATCTTTCATTTGTTTGGATCTGCTTAACAGCATCTTGATTTCTCATAAAGTCATTAGCTTCCATTTGCTCCAGTCTAACTCTGAAGGAATGAATCTCCTCAGTGAACTTTTGAGATTCTTTTTCCATCTGGCAAATTCGACTTTTTAAGGCATTCTTCTCCTCATTGCCCTTTTGGGCCTCCTTTGCCATTTGAGCTAGTCTATTTTTTAAGGTGTTGTTTTCCTCAGTCAGGCTGTTGACCCTCATTTCATACTTTTCCTGCATCTTTCTCATTTCTCTTTCCAACTTTTCCTCCACTTCTCTTATTTGATTTTTAAAGTCCTTCTTAAGGTCCTCTATGGCCTGCAACCCGCTCATGTTTTCCCCTGGGACTTTTGGAGCAGGACTTCTGACCTCACAGTCCTTTTCCCGCTCTATGCTCCCAAAATAGGAGTCTAGGGTTGCAGTTTTCTGTTTCCTTTGCCTTGGCATGTTGCCACTTAATTGCTTGACTTTTGGGCTTGTTGCCACACTATGGCTTTAAGGCCAGCTAGAGGAATTTTCGTCCCGAACATGTGGGGGGCAACTTCCGTTTCTGACAAGCTGTAAACCCACCCAAAACTTCCACCCTAGATAACAATCCAGATCCAGGGAGGTTAAAGCAAGAGCGATTACCCCCCAAGACTGATCGCTGGATCTCCCTACAAATTTGCAGGCTGGGAGCGGGAGCTGCCTCTGAAAACTACAAAATGGAGTTTGTCCTCAGCGGCTTCTAGCCCCCAGGGGAGGGAGCTGACGCATTCCCCAAATACAGGTCCCAAAGTCCATAGGACACTAACCTCTTACTTTGTCCTAGGCATGTCTATGTTGATAATTCTGGAGTCGCCACAGCTCCTGGTGTTCTGGGGTTCCTCCAGCCGGCTGCTGGCCCTGCCGCCCTGGGGCTAAAACCTCTGCTCATGCGGACCTGGGTTCAGCTCGGCTCCTGAGCTCTGCGCTCTGCGCGCTGCCAGGTCCCAGACCTCTGTGCTGGTCCTTCCTGCAGGGCTGCTGGGCTGTCCTCAGCGGGAGGTTAGCTTCTCTGTGTCATTCTGTGGGTGCTGGGGCTCCCGAAGTTGTTCAGAGTCCCCTTTTACATAGTTTGGGGGGAATCTGGGGACAGAGAGGCTTGGATGAGTTGTTTCTACTCCGCCATCTTGCCTCCGCCCCCCCTATATGGATTCTTCTAAAGTGATTTTAAAAGTAAAATATAGGGGCGGCTAGGTGGCGCAGTGAGTAGAGTGTCCGCCCTGGAGTCAGAAGGACCTGAGTTCAGATCCGGCCTCAGACACTTAATGCACACACAAACAAAAACCTAGCCATGTGACCTTGGGCAAGTTACTTAACCCCAGTTGCCCTGCCAAAAAAAAAAAAGTAAAATATACATTTTTAAAGTATATCGGAGTTAGCTTTACAATTATCTTAAGTTTCTTACTGTTTTGTTTTATTTTTCAATCCAATTCAACATGCTTTCATTAAATGCCGATTATGTACAAATCTAGAAAGGTGTTTCTATTTCCCACTTTTTTTTTTACCTATTCAGACACTTTGCAAAGAGAAGGAAGTTTCATCCTTGTTGTTGCCTTGATTTTAATAGCTTAGTTACTGTCATGTTTCATACATACAATAAAGGCACTGGAATAGAAGACATTTAAGGTCTTTCTTGTCTAAATTTATATATCATCTGATGAGTTTTAATTCCCTGTGAGCATTTTTCAAACAGAAGCCTTATTACTTTCAGATGTGTTTCCACCTGACCTTATTAAAAAATACCTCTGATTCTTGTAGACAAAGGATAGAAAGGAAAACTGATGGTAAAACAAAACAAAGCATGTATTTAGACCAAACAAGAAATGTAAATTAAGATCATTTCCCATATACAAACCAATATGTCCTTTAATAGAGAGATTTAGAAGTGTCTTTCCCTTTCCCAAGTAAAGTGTATGAGTTTGTTTTCACTTGGTGCCTCCTTAAAATGGACTTCAGAAATGTCTTTCCCCCAGGCTTCTAATATGCCCTATATCAACCAAGAGTTTTGCCAGAGCTCTGTTCATTTAGTTCTACTTTCTTCAAAAAGCTAAACTTAAAAAAAAATTTAACACCCAAAACTATGTCTTAGCAAAGGCCTAATTAGGTGCTTAATAAATTAAACTAAATTGTCCTTATATTGAGCTGAAAAATCTCAATACATAGGTTGACATGTTATTTTCTCTGATGTGATTAGGAGTGAAGGTAAAGAATGAATGGAGAGGCAGAGCCAAGATGGTGGAGTAAAGGCAGAGATATGGTTTCCCCCAAACTCCTCCAAATACCTTTAAAAATACTCTTAACTCATTCTATAGCAGCAGAACCCACTAAAAGATGAAGTGAAAAAATTTCCAGCACAAGGCAATTTGGAAGTTTGACAGGAAAGGTGCACCAGAAGAGCACAGTCCAGCTCAGGCCACACCAGCTCACTCCCAGCCCAGTAAACCAAAAGCAGGCCTCAGGGCAACTGAATCACTGACAAGAGCTGTGTTTTCCAGCCCCCAGACACCAAAGACAAATTATTAGTTTAGCAGGAAAAAGTCTGTCACACCTGGGTGAGGGTGAAGGACAGTCCAGTATGGGCTGTGCCAGCAGAATCTCAGCCCTGGTGAGCCAGGAGTGGACCTTGGAAACCATTTCATTAGCCATGGCAACTGCTATTTCCAAAGTTCTTTGCTCATGGAGAGGAGAGTATTGAGGAGAGGGTTAGAGGGAGATTTCAGGGGTCTTTTTACTAGCACTAAAGCGGAACTCTGGTGCTTTGCCCAAGTTCAGATCCAGGTCACAGTACTGCGTGGTTATCCCAGGGTGAGAAGGGGCATGAACATAACAGAGCTTGAAGCAGCAATAGAGGGGGCATGCTCCTCACAGTTCCGGGGCAGAAAAGAATGCTTGTGGTCACTCACTGATCAGAGCACAGTCCAGGAGAGTAGTAAACACCTCTTCTCAAATCATACCACTTTGGAAGAACTGAAAACTTACAGGTCTCTAGAAGTATATCTGAAAAGAGTTGCCCAAAATCTCTGAAACTTGGGACAATGCACCCTCCACACTGGAAGCAGAGTCCTACTTTAATAAAGAGTTAAAAGTCAAATAATAGACTGAGAAAATGAGCAAACAATGGGGGAAAAACTTGGGAGTGTTTTTATATAGCAGGGAAGGAGCAAATAGACAGGGAGAGATTGAAAATTAGATAGTAGAACATTTGTGGAGGCAATCTGCTAGTAAACTGTGGAAAAGATAGAATCACTGCTCCATGTAGAAGGCTTGGCCTTGTAGAAGAGAAGGGTCACCTCAGAGAGTTCATAGGTACATATATGTTTGTGTGTAACTTCTGTTATCCCTTTAAGACTTCTTACCCACAAACCAGACAAAATAAAACAAAGAAGATGCCTGAAAATTAGCAAATGAGATAGGCTTTGTTAGCTCTATCTATGTCCTAGAGGAAATAGCTTAATAAGTAAGAAAGGGCCAAAGTCTATGACCTCATTGCAATTTGTACAAGTAGGAAAAAAATACTAAAGGCCAATTGACAAATCAGAATTTGGAGTAAAACAAAACCAAAAGAGTGGAAGGGTTATACTACCTCTATATTTGAGTTCTGGGGGAATTTAAATGCCTTCTTCACTTCAAGGATCAGCTCAGCTGCTGCATCTGATAAGATGTCTTTCCCAATTCCTTCTTCTTGGGGTAAATACCTAATTTCCCTCTTGACAAAAAATAAAAATAAACTTGCTTTTAAAAAGAGAAAGGATGAATGGAAATATCCTCTATAATGCTAAATCCCTTCCTCTTGAGCCTACATCATAGTGACTTTACAATCATTCTGAATATATTTAAATGTGTACAAATATGTAAAAATGTATAAAAATAGTGTTGAAATTGATAGAATGTAAGTTCCTTGAGAGCAGAAGATTTTCCCCCAACTTTATTTCCCCAGCATGTAATACTGGCCTTGGGACAAAGGAGGCAGTTAATAAATCCTTGCTAATTGATTGAATGATTGATTATTACAGTGTTGTTCTTCAAAGTCAAATGTAGATAACAAATCTCATCTTTCAGCATACAAAATTTGCATCTGTGAATGCAGGCAATGAGAAGGGAGGTAGAGTTGTGGGAGTATTTTCTCTTATCCATTTTCCTAATAGACAACTAAGAATTAAGTGGGGATTTAACTTTCAGTTTGTTCTATACAAATACCATCCCTCTGTGCTTTATTTTATCTAGTTTTATCAAGTTGTTCTTGCTACTGTATAAGAAAAAGTGTAATAAAGAACCACTTTTCTATTATATTTCCCCAGTGTCTGTGCTTTATAATCTCAGCTATAATGCACTTTTTGCTGTTCTAAGGGTAGAGCTTTGTAGGAGACTTACACAAAAACTGTAATCAAGACCCACAGGCTGCTTATCAGATAGAATTCTGCCCTGAGAGGATTAAAGATGGTTGGTAATGGTGCAAACTCATATACCTTCCCATGTATTTTACCCTTAGTTACTCAGAAAATTTGGAGGTGCTCCAGAGAGTTCTGCAAATTTGCCTCAAGATACATTCAAATCCTGTTGTCAAGGGATTTTGATGTTAGAGGTGTAAAAAAAATACAGTAAAAAATTGAATATTTGTAATTGAAGATCTCTGAATTCTCAGAAAAATAGTTGTATGATTAAGTAGGACTATATTCCCTGGGGCAAGGAGGTCCTGAGGGCAGTGAATGATAATCTCCCTTGGCTGGGTGAGAATAAATTTCCTGTAGATTTTTCCATACCTAGGGTAAAATGTATTTGTCAAAAGGATTAGAACATTCCTTTACAGATAAACATGAATTATTTATAAAATATGAACTGTTGGTTTCATTACAACATCTTTGTATCTTAAATTGAAAGACAATGTTTCAGAGTGGTTAGTTTACTATGCCTTAGAGTCAGATCTCAATGACCTGGGGTCAGGTCAGTTGAGAGAGAGGGGAAAGGAATAAGTCATAAGAGGATAGCATCTACTATGTGTCAGATGCTCTGCTAAGAGCTTTTACAAGTATTATCTCATTTGATCTTTACAACAACCCTGGGAGGTAGATGCTACTATTATCCCAATTTTACAATTAAGGGAACTGAGGCAAACAAAGGTTGAGTGACTTGCTTACAGCCACACAGCTAGTAAATATCTGAGGCCCAAATTGAACTCAGGATTTCTTGACTCCAGGCCCAGCATTGTGCCTGTTGTGCCATCTATTTGCCTCAGTAAACATCTTTAACTCGTTTCCTCCTCTATAAAATGGGTTTAATAACACATATAGCTCATATCTCAAGGGACCATTGTGAGGTTCAAATGAGATAATATATGTAAAGTGTTTTTGCAAATGTTAAAAGTTGTCAAAATGTTTGGCATTGGGAAATAACAAATTTTAAACAATCTTGATAGTGTTTCCAAAAGCATAAACTCCTCTTCTACAAGATTCTCAAATCATTGTTCTTTGCTAATTTTAGTAGTAATATTGTAAGTTTGGGGGCAGGAATGGAAGGCTCAGGTAAGTGAAGGTGACTGTCTCCTCTAGCTCTGAATCGTATAAGTTGTATTTGCATTAGACATAGCTTAAATAAGTAGGGTCCTTATGAAGACATTTACTTTGTTAGGCTACTGAATTATCAATAAATTTGTATACTGTGTATCTATTTTGAGTTAAATTTTCAAGGCTTTTGTTTTTCTTTCCAGGAAAATATTATTAAAATAATGATTCTCATCTGTATCAATTTTATTTTCAATAGCGGATTCAGATCTTTGGTGTTAACACATACACTTTAATGAATTTTTTAAAACTAATTTAACTGGTAGAAAGGTTCAGAGGTGAGAATAATTGAGAGAGGAAGATGGTGAAGTAATTGACAGTAAAGATAAATTCTTTAGATGAGCCAGCTGGATGCTTTTTCTACTTAATCCATCAATGGAAGTGTTAGTTAAGTCATTAGGCCTTCTTTTAACTGATTGTGATGTCATTGTTTCCTGTGAAATTGACCTGATGGGGCTCAAAATTAGGAATCACAGCAATGTTTCTGTTCTATCCTCTTCAAATTGTCTGCAAATGGATGCTTCTGCCATTCTTATGAGGGGAAAGAAAGAATCCCAGGTCACATTTCATTGAAAGTCATCACTCCTTGGGGCATTAGAGATAGCTGTGATATAGAGACAAATTCATTGCTTTTGGAGTCTTGGGGTCTTGAGTTCAAAGGTTCTGCTGTATGTTTACTGAATCACCTTGGGGATTTCTCTCTCCTCTCTGGGTCTCAGATTTTTTTTTCTTCTGTAAAATAGAGGAATCAGAATAGACCATTAATCTCCCTTTTATTTCTCTATCAATGTAATAACAATTGTTCTTAGAGGAATGAACCCTTTGCTAAATATGGCATGTTCTTAGGGATTTTTAAGACTATTGTTTTAAGGAACTTTGTTAGGTTTATGGTGAACTAACAAAATTGTCCTGTTGGTAGTATTAGTGGAGTTGTATTGTTTTTAAAAAAATTAAGGAAGGGGATGAAAATGGGATAATAGAAAGAGGCAATGCCTGAGAGACAAGGGAGATCTGACTATGAGTATTTATTTTGGGAAGACATCCAATTCAAAATATCTAAAAGGCAACTGATGTGGTAAGATCAGAAGTTGGAGGGAGTTTATGCATAAACATTATAGCTCCCATGAGTCATCTGCAGTGCGATAATAATTGAATACATGATCACTAATTAAAGATTATAATAGAAAAGAGGAAAAGGCCATGCTTAAAATCTGGAGACACACCTGAAGTTAGAAAGTACAACATAGGTGAACATTAAACAAAAACAACTAAATAGTAGAAGAGATAGAAGAATCTAGGAAGAGAAAGGTCACTAAAAACAAGGAAGAGAGTATTCATGAGGGAGGAGTGATCATTATATCATCTGTGGCCTAAATCTCCTCTTCCCCCCTTCATATTGATCTTCTTCCTTATCATTTTACTAATAGATTGTGAGCATTTGCAAAATGCTTTACACATATTATCTTGTTTGATCTTAACTACCCATGCCCCTGGGGTAGGCATAATTATTTTTTTTACTTTATTGTTGAGAAAATTATGACTGAAGAAATTTCAGTGTCTTCTGAGAGACACAGCGCTAATAAATGTTAGAGGCAGAATTCAAACTCACATTTTCTTATATCTAGGTTCATCAGTCCATACACTTGGTCACTTAGCTACCTTTCCACCAACCCAGTAATAATATGCTTCCCTTCCCCTATTTGAGAACAGGTCTGAATCATACTCATATATATATATATATATATATATATATATATATATATATATACATGTATATATATATATATATATATAGAGAGAGAGAGAGAGAGAGAGAGAGAGAGAGAGAGATACAGATATACACATATATAGATAGATAGATATAGATGTATTTATAGATATATTAAGAATTCCTTGCTTATTTATGATTCCAGATCTTTCTATATCCTATTTTTAAAAAATTATCTCTGAAAATATAGGATCTAGAAATAAACGATATATCCCAGTTATTTTAACCAAAGCAAAACACAGAAGGATCAACCACTACTTGTCTCCCTCCCTTTACTCTGGGCTATCTCTTTTCTTATTTTTTTTTCATTTCTTATAACCCAGTAATCATCAAAACCTTCAGAACTTATAAGGAACATCATACTATAACTGACTTTATCTGAAATGGAGCAGAAGCCTCAAGCATATTGACTTAAAAAGCAGTAGGTAGATTTCATGATGTAAGCAGATTTATTAAGAAGGGCTATTCCATTTTCAGATCTGTCATGATCATCCTAGCACTTATGCAGCTACAATGTAAAGAGAAGTTAATTTGCCACTGGATCAAAGTCAGAGGCTATAGTCTTAAAAGGACAAATGCTAATATGTTAAATATACAACAGAAAGGAGAGAGCTTTCAAAAAGCACCATTACCATTACAGGTATATAGTGTAATAATGTCTGGAGAGAAAACACTGAGGTATGCTTTACTTTATAAGACACCATGATGGTTACAGAATACATAACAACAGTGATAGATATACATGTTATAAAAAAGCATAAGAGATGCAATCACTTTAACATATGTACTAGATAGCTATACATATATATATGTATATATATATACACATATATATACATATATATATATATATATATATATAATTAAATCTCTAATCTTTATCTCAGTGAGTATTAGACTTAGATGTGCGTGAATTGTATGACTACAATATATGTGTGGCCTTGGTCAATTCTATTCTCTTCAATTCAGCAAGCATTTATTAAATGTTTAATAAATGCCCCTACTACTTTCTTCGCACTCTACTAGAAGCTCCTAATATGAAGAAATGAAAAAAAAAAATAAACAAACAAAAAAGACTCCTCTCCAGGTGTTTATAGTTCAGTGAGTGAAAATAAATAAATATAAACTATCTGTAAAATAATTACATTTTGGGGAGGTGAAACAAATAGGTGAATTGGGAAAATTTTCATATATAAGATATATAACTTATGCTAAACTTTGAAGGGGGTCAGGAGTTTCTAGAATTAGAAATGAAGAAAGGGTACATTCTATTCAGGCATGGAGGGTGGGGGGGGGCAGAGTCAAATGACTTAGGTTCAAATCCTACCATTAAAAATTATTAGATGTGTGACTTTGGGCAACACATTTAACCTCTATGAGCCTCAGGTTCCTCATCTGGAAAATGATGGGGGTTGGACTACCTGGTCTCTGAGGTCCCTTATATCTATGAGCCTGAGAGTTTGTATTTTATCTTAGTGGTAATAGCAGAACCCTAGAAGCTTCTTGAGTAGAAGTCTGTCATGAGCAAATATACATAAGAAAAGACATCAAGAATGCAACACTATTTATTATATATCATATGCTTAATAAATACATAATGAAATTATTAAAATGGGAAATATATATATATATCTTTTTAGCAATCTAAATTTTCACGTATTTCCATTTATTTCTTTTTTTTCTTTTCTCTATGTTAAATGTAGTAAGAGAATCACTAGTTATTCCCTAGAGTGAATGAAATAAAGTAAATAAAATATGCACTATGAATGCATCTTCTCCATAAGAAGCAGACATTTTATAGACTTGGGAATATAACTTAGTCCCCGAGAAAACACCATGATTGGAAAAGACATCATGATTACCCCATCAGAATGAAGATAAGGATAACCATATGTGATTTAAATATTTAAAATTTTAATTTGCTTATTTATATTTCTTTGAAGTTTAGGTCTAATAAGAAATAAGTCTTAGTAATTGCTTGGACTGAGTGGCCAGTGGAGATTTTGACTTGACATTATTCGTAGGTCATGTCAAACACACATGTGAAAATTTCTGTGCTAATTTCCTTTTTTCACTCAAAAAGTTCTACTTGATGTGTTCATATGGAATTTGATTTCTCTTCCTTGAAAAAGCAGAGATTTCGATGTGCAATATTATACTTTCAAGGTCTCTTTATACATTATCTTATACTTCAATAACTAGTAAATACAAAATTTGTTTCTGTTTAATCTTTCATGAATTTTTTTTTAAAAACTAAGAAAATGAAGCTTTTAGAAAAAGCATAATAAATCATCCAGTTGGAAAATATAAGGTATTCCATTAAGTAAAAAAGTCCATTAAAAGAAAAGGTTTGAATTATACCATAGAATGAGACAAAAGAATGAATCATTCTATACAATATATACTTCTTTCCCAAAAATCATTTAAAAAAATAAAATAAACATAATCTCTCCTGTAACTAATTTAGAAGAGCCCAGAAGACCTTTAAAATACTTTATAAAAAAAATCACTATAGGGAAAGGCCGCAGAAAATGTAAATAAGAGGCATGGAAATAGATGCTAAAAAGGATAACAAAGACAATTAATAATACATAAGATGGATAAAGCCTTAAAGCTTTTTAAAGAATATTGCAAATAGCTCATTTTAATCTCACAACAACCCTAAGAGGAGATACTTCTATTACCCCCTTTTACAGATGAGCAAAATAAAGCTATTTAGAAGATGTTAAAATAACATCTAAATAGCTTTATTTTGTCAGGAAATCTCCTGACTAGGAAGTATTTGAGTTGGTCTTGAACTTATTACTTCCTCCTTCCATGTCTACCACTCTATCCACTGTGCCACCCCACAAGCTATTTTCTAAAACTGATCTCATTTTTACTAAAGGCTGTGGGTGAACATTGTTTCTTTATTGACAATTATGGTGCCTGTCTTAAGGGACAGACATGATCCCTGAAGTTAATGCAAAAAACAGAGAAAGGAATGTCAAATTGACAAAATATTTTTAATTCTAGGAATGATGTTAAGAATCCTAGACTTGGGGAGTCAAGATGGCATAGTAGAAACAGTACTTCTGCAGAGCTCTGGCCCACACCACTTCAAAATTATGTAAAAGGGGGACTCTGAACGACCTCTGGAGCTACAGAACAGACAAAATGACACAGAGAAGCTAACCTCCCACTGAGGACAGCCTGGAAGCCTGGAAGAGAGTGGCCAGCACAGATTTCTGGGAGCCGAGCCCAGGCCCCTGTGAGTCAGAGGTTTTAGCCCCAGAGCAGCCAGACAAGCAGCCAGCTGGAGGGACCCCAGAACACCAGCATCTATGGCATTCCCAAAATTATCAACATATAGATGCCTAGGACAAAGTGAGAGGTCAGTACCCTATGGACTTTGGGACTGGTTGGGAGAGCAAATAAGCTTCTTCTCCTGGGAGCAAGAAGCCACTAAGGAGCCAGCCCAGATTGTACAACATCGCCATGTTGCAGCTTCAGCTCCTGGCCTGCATAACGTAAGGGGATCCAGCAATCAGTCTGGAGGGTAATCACTCTTGCTTTACCCTTCTTGGATATGGACTGCAGTCTGGGGTGGAGGTCGTGGGGTGTGTTACCAGCTTGCCAGAGTGTTTGGAGGCTCCAGAGAGACCACCCAACTAATACCTCTGTCAGTTGAGAAAACCCCAGTATTTGGGACAGAAGCTCTGATGGCTGGTGGCAGAGTCCTACTATGGCAACAAGCCCAAAAGTCAAAAAATTGAGTAGCAACATGCCTAGGCAAAGGAATCAAAATAAACAGAAAAATGCAACATTAGACTCCTATTTGGGGGGCAAAGAGGATCAAAGCATGGAACAGGAGGAGGAATTGGAGGTCAGAAATCCTGCACAAAAAGCTTCAAATGAAAATACCAGCTGGCTAAAGGGCATAGAGGACCTTAAGAGGCAGATAAGAGAAGTGGAGGAAAAATTGGGAAGAGAAATGAGCAAGATGCAAGAAAAGTATGAAATGAGAGTCAACAGCCTGACTGAGGAAAATAACACCTTAAAAAATAGACTAACTCAAATGGCAAAAGAGCCTCAAAAAGGCAATGAGGAGAAGAATGCCTTAAAAAGCCAAATTTGCCAGATGGAAGAAGAATCTCAAAAGCTCACTGAGGAGAATCATTCCTTCAGAATTAGACTGGAGCAAATGGAAGCTAGTGACATTATGAGAAATCAAAATGCTATTAAGCAGATCCAAACAAATGAAAGAATAGAAGGCAATGTAAAATATCCCAAGGGGAAAACCCACTGACCTGGAGAATAGATCCAGGAGAGATAATATAAAAATTATTGGACTACCTCAAAAAACATTATCAAAGAAAGAATCTAGAAATCATCCTTCAAAGAAAATTGCCCTGATGTTTTAGAACCAGAAGGCAAAATAGAGGTTGAAAGAATCCACCCATCACCTCTTCAAAAAGATCCCAAAAAGTAAACTCCTAGGAATATTCTAGCCAGGTTCCAGAATTCCCAGATCAAGGAGAGAATATTACAAGCAGCCAGGAAGAAACAATTTCAA
The DNA here is from genome assembly GCA_011680675.1 of Gymnobelideus leadbeateri. Classification (NCBI taxonomy): domain Eukaryota; kingdom Metazoa; phylum Chordata; class Mammalia; order Diprotodontia; family Petauridae; genus Gymnobelideus; species Gymnobelideus leadbeateri. Next base: position 202,161 of record WOXC01002178.1, on the reverse strand, counting down.
TATTGCGGAAAATCAATCAGGATAGCACAGGATCTGGCAGCTTCTACACTGAGGGATCGAAGGGCATGGAATATGATATTCTGGAGGGCAAAGGACCTGGAATTAAAACCAAAAATCAACTACCCATAAAAACTGAGTATCACATTTCAGGGGAAAATTTGGTCTTTCAGTGGAATAGAGGACTTTCAAGCATCCTTGAGGAAAAAGCCAGAATTGAATAGAAAATTTGACATTCAGACAAAAGAAGCAAGAGATGATTGAGAAAGTAAACAGTGAAAATTAATCATAAGGAACTTAGCAAAGTTTAATTATTTACATTCTTACATGGAAAAGCAATAACTGTAACTGATGAAACCTTTCTCAGTATGAAAATAGTTGAAGAAGGGTATATGGGCATATTAATTCATATGTGTATGTGTGTATATATATTTACAGGTATACATAGATAGAGGGCACAGGTCGAATTTAATGGGAAGAGATAATACTTAAGGGGTGAAGTTAAGAGGTGAGAGAGGAATGTGGCAAGAGGAGATGGGGAGAGACAGAATGGGGTAAACTATCTCATATAGAAGAGGCAAGGGAAAGTGGTTTCAGGGGAGGGGAAGAACAGGCAGGCAAAAAGGCAAAACCATATTCTCATTGAATTTGGCTCAGGGAGAGAATGATATACATACTAAATGGGATATCTCACCCTACAGGACAGTGGGGATTAGGGGTATGGGGAGGGAGTTGATGGAAGGGAGGGCAGCCTGGGGGGGGGATGAAAGTTGGTAGTACCCACTTTTGAAAAGGGACAGGATCAAAGTGGGGAGTAGACTAGGTAGGAGGTGAGATAGGAGGGAGGGAAATATAATCAGTCTTTTACAATATATCTACTACAGTAATGTTTTGCATAGCTACACATGTAAAACATATACTGAATTGCTTATCTTCCCAATAAAAGTGGGTGACAAGGGAGGAAGGGAATGAATCTGGAATTCAAAGTTTTAATATCAAATGCTTTAAAAATCTAGAAATAGTATTATTAATACTATTTTACATATAATTGGGAGATAAGATGTGCAGGCATTGGGGCATAGGGATTCACCTTGCCCTACTAGAAAAGTCAAAGGGGGTATGGAGAAGAGATGGGAGAGAGCAGATTGGATGAGGGGATATCCTCTGGGATTGCTACTCTGGGGTGGTGGGTGGGGAAAATGGGGAAAAAAACTGTAACTCAAAATCGGGCAGAAATGAATGATGTAAACCAGTAGTTAATAAAGCATTTGGAAAAAAAAAAGAATCCTAGACTTGGAAGCAGCAAACAAGGAGTGATCCTGTTTCTCATTCTTATTAGCTATGTGGCTATGGGAAAACAATATAATCTTTTTGTGGCTAAGCTTCCCCATCTTTAAGGGGAATAACAATATCTATAATGTGTACTTTGCAGGGTTATTGTATGGCTTTAATGAAATAATGCTATAAAATGCTTTGCAGACCTTAAAATGTTGGGGCAACTAGGTGGCACAGTGAACAGAGCACCAGCCCTGGAGTCAGGAGGATATCAGTTCAAATCTGACCTCAGACACTTAACACTTAATAGCCATATGACCTTGGGCAAGTCACTTAACCCCAATTGCCCTGCCCTACCCCTCCAAAAAAACAAAAACAAAAACAAAAAAACAAAATTTAAAAGCATTATAAATATTAACTAATAATAATCCTTGCTAATTGTAAATTTTTAATGTAGACCAAAGACAGAAAATAAAGAGTTTAAGATTGAATCTGGGAACCAAATATAGCCAATGGATCAAAGTAATATTCAACAAATTCCTTGATCTTCTCCAGGCAGGATGTAGTGTGGATAGAGTTAAGGAGAAAGTTAAGACACTGTCTGTCAAGTAACTTATAGACATTCTGAAATCAAATCTCATTTAAAAGAATACTGAATAATTACACCTTCACAACATCACAATGAGTATTTTTTAGAATATTAAAAACAGAAAGCAAGGACTTTAGGAAATATACAAACTCCCGTGTGCTATTACTGAAAGTCAGGCCCCAGTAAACCAAGGTAATTATATTAAGGAAGTTCATTAAAACGACTTTTCCTCATAAAAAAGGAGGAGGAGGATTGAACTGCTAAGTATTATCAGATGGTATGACAGACAGGTCAGCCTTTACCAAAAATACTTCTGAAACAGACAGGTCTTCACAGACCTGTTAGTTTACTTTAAGATGGAGCCTATGAAAGAGTTAAAGTTAAATAGTGGAACCAAATGGACATGGACAACATCCACATGGACACAATCGACACAATATCAACCAAAAAGTTTTATGCAAATGTATGACTTATATGGATCTAATTAAAGAAATAGAATATAAGGTAGCATTACAAGACTAGATCATAGTTACCAGAAATTATAGAAACATTATCCTTAACCTATACTTATTGTTCAATGCAGATTTGTGTGTGTGTGTGTGTGTGTGTGTGTGTGTGTGTGTGTGTCAGAGATGCAAACAGTCCATTTTATTTTGCTGGCTGGAAAAATTTAGCATCTACGAAGCATAGCTACAACGATATGATCAAGTAGCCAGAACTATTACACCAGAAACTCTATCTTCAGAAAAACAAAAACAATAAAAAAGAAAGTGGTATGTTTTGACCTGCACTCAGATTCCATAGTTCTTTCTCTGGATATGGATATAGCATTTTCCATTATGAGTCTTATGGAATTATCTTAAATCCTTTCATTGCTGAGAAGAACTAAGTCTATCAAAGTTAGTCATCACAAAATGTTGCTGTTACTGTGTACAATGTTCTCTTGGTTTTTCTCAGTTTGCTCAGCGCCTGTTCATGCAAATCTCTACAGGTTTTTCCGTAGTTGGCCTTCTCATCATTTCTTATAGAAAAACTAATTTGCTTTTCAATAGGGGATTCTTTTCTTTTTGCAGCTTTTTTTAGCTGCATGCCCAATTTATTGTTCTTCTCTTTCTCTATTTTATTCACATAAGCATTTAAAGATATAAAATTTCACTTAACGGGGCGGCTAGGTGGCGCAGTGAATAGAGCGCCGGCCCTGGAATCAGAAGGATCTGAGTTCGGAGCCAGCCTCCAACACTTAATCCACATGAACAAAAACCTAGCCGTGTAACCTTGGGCAAGTTACTTAACCCCAATTGCCCTAAAGGGGCGGCTAGGTGGCGCAGTGAGTAAGAGTGCCGGCCTTGGAGTTGGGATGACCCGAGATCAGATCCGGCCTCAGAAAATGAGCACCCACGCATAAATAATGACTAGCCGTGTAACCTTGAGCAAGTTACTTAACCCCAATTGCTTTAAAAAAAAAAAATTTCACTTAACAATTGCTTTGGCCTGATCCTATAAGTTTGTGTATGCTGTCTCATAATTGTCATTCTCTGGGATGAAGTTAATTTTTCTGTGATTTATTGTTTGATCCACATTTGATTATTTAATATACAATTCATTTTAATCTATCTTTCTATGGCCCTTATTGCATGTAATTTTGATTATATCATGATCTGAAAAGCATGTACTTAATATTTCTACCAATGTAGAAAGGTATTATGAGGTTTTTATGCCCTAGTACATAGTCATTTTTTGTGGAGGTACCAGATAGCCCTAAGTAAAAAAAAAAAAGGTATATTCCTTTTTATCTCCATTCAGTTTTCTTCAGAGGTTCATACCATATGTAACTTTTTAAAAATTCTATTCACCTTCTTAACTTCTCTTTCATTTATTTTGTGGTTGAATTTATCTAGTTCTGAAAGGGTGAGGTTGAAAACTCCCACTCACAATAATACAGTTTTCCTGTCTATTTCTTCCTGTTACTTAACTTCACTAAGAATTTGTATGCTATATTACTTGGTGCATATATGTTTGGTATTGTTATTAATTTATTGTCTATGGTGTCTGTTAGCAAGATGTATTTTCCTTCCTTATCTCTTTTAATTGAATCAGTTCTTGCTTTTTCAGGGATCAGGATTATTATCACTGATTTTTTTAAAATACTGATGAAGCATAATTTGTTTTGTTCCAGCCTTTTACCTTTACTCTGTGTGTGTCTCTGTGCTTCAAATATGCTTCTTATAAACAATATACTGTAGAATCCAGATTGTTTAATTGACTCTGCTATCTTCTTCCATTTTGTGGGAGAGTTTATAAAATTCACCTTTACAATGACAATTACAAAATTTGTTTTTCTCTTTGTCCTATCTCCCCACCCTTGTTTTTACATTTCTCTCCTTTCTCTCCTCAACAGTGTTTTGCTTCTGACCACTGCCTCCCTTAATCTTCCCTCCCTTCAACCAGATCCCTTGCCTTTTCCCCCTCCTTTTCCTCCTACTTACCTATAAAGGAAGATTTCTATAACCAATTGAATGTATATGTTATTCCCTCTTTGAGCCAATTTAGACAAGAGGTTCAAGCAATGTTCATCTCTCTCACATCTTTCCCTGTACTGTAATAGGTCTCTGCTACTGTTCATGTGATATAATTTACCCTTTTCTGACTCCTTCTTTCCTCTTCCCTGTTACAATTCTTTGTTTCCACCTTGTAATTGATTGTTATTTTTAATCATCTCATCAAAGTCAACTTATACCCACACCCTATGTCTACATATATCCCTTCTAACTGTCTTAATAGAGATGCAGTTTTCAAGAGTTACAAATATTATATTTTCACGTAAGTATGTAACTGTTTCCCATCATTGAATAATGTTTTTTTTATTTCCAGTTTACCTTTTTATGCTTCTCCTGAGTCTTGTATTTGAAGATTGGATTTTCTGTTTACGTCTGGGTTTTTTTTGTTTGTTTGTTTGTTTTGGTTTGGTTTGGTTTGTTTTGGTTTGGTTTGGTTTTTCCATCAGGAATGATTGGAAGTCCCCTATTTCATTGAATATACATCTTTTCCCCTGAACAATTATGATTTATTTTGCTGTTTAGTTAATTCTTCACTCTAATCCAAGATCCTTTGCTTTCCAGGATATCATATCCCAAACTCTTTGATACTTTAATGTCAAAGCTGCTCAGTCTTACATAATCCTGACTATGGTTCCATGATATTTAAATTATTTCATTCTGGCTTCTTGCAGTATTTTCTTCTTAACTTCTCAATTTTGGAATTTGCCTATGATGTTACTTGTAGTTTTCATTTTGGAATCTCTTTTATGAGGTGATCAGTGAAATCTTTCAAAGATTATTTTACCCTCTGCTTCTAGGAGATCAGGCAATTTTCCTTGATGATTTCTTGGAAAAAAGTTTTCCAGGAAATTTTCTTTTTTTATCATGGCTTTCAGGTAATCCAACAATTCTTAAATTTTCTCTGCTGCATCTACTTTCCAGTTCAATGGATTTTCCAATAAAATATTTTATATTTTCTTCTCTTTTTTTTAATTCCCTTGGTTTTGATTGACTGAATCTTGATGTCTCATAGATATCAAGCTTCCACTTGCCCTATTCTAATTTTTTAAGCTATTATTTTCTTCAATTAACTTTTGTACCTCCTTTTCCATTTGGGCATTTCTACTTTTTAATTAGTTATTATCTTCTTTCAATTTTTGTACCTTTTTTTTCCATTTGACCAGTTCTTCTTTTTAAGGATTTGTTTTCTTCAGTGGATCCCCACCCCACCTTCATTTGACCAACCGTATTTTTTGAGGAATTATTTTCAGTCAATTTTTTGTCTTTTCTTTTCCAAGCTGTTGACTCTCTCTTACATATGTCTTATTTATTTTCACAAGTTTTCTTCTACATCTTTTATTTGCCTTTTAAAATCTTTCTTGAGCTCTTCTAAGAATGCTTTTTTAGGCTTGGGACCAATACACATTCTGCTTTGATATTTTGCATGTAAATATATCAACAATGTTATACACTTCTGAGTTTGTGTTTTGATCTTCCCTGTCACCATAGTAACTCTCTATATTCAATGTTCATTTCTGCTTTTTGATCATTGTTTTCCTATTTTGTAACTTTTAAAATTGAGCTCTGCTGGTGGAGCACAGGGGGCACTGTCCCAAGTTTCTTATCCTAAGGTCCAGGGGCCTGGTCACTGGCTTTGTGTAATGTTACCTCAGGTATTAGCAGCTGGGGATGTTGGGGTCTGGCAACTTACCTAGTCTTGAACCTGGGTCCTAGTGATGGTGTCTGGCAGGTGATGAGGCCATGTGGGATTTTTCTGCAGTTCCTGGGAGCTACACTGAAGTAGAGGAAGGTCTGGCCATTGGAGGACACCTGCCCACCTGGGGATTGTCAAAGCATGAAGAGGTTCAGCTGCTAGAGGACACCTGCCCACCCTGGGCTGTACCAAAGCATGTGCTGGTTCTCTGAGCAAGAATATGCTGGTTCCTCTGTGTACGCTAAGGCATAGGATATCCTGGTGTTGTGGTTTTCCGAGTCCACTGCACTGAGGCTCAGGATCTCCTACTGGTTTGCTGAGGTAGGGTTTGCTGCTGACTTGCTGGGACACTTCCCATCCTAGAATGCACTCCATTTTTACTATAATGAGATGGGCCTTTCTTGACAATCCTCAAAGCTTCACTGGCCAAGAGACTGTTCCACCCCCATCTTTCCACTGCCTCTGTGGTTAAGGAATTGTTCTGGTACACTATTTTATGTTTTGTTTTGTTTTCTTCTGGAGGTGAATATGGGAGAGAAAGAGATTTGCTGCATAGTCTGCAATTTTGGCTCCCAGAACTAATGACTATATTTTAGCAAGCTGAATATGTTCTGTTTTTTTTTTTCTCTAACTTACTACTCTATAACTTACTTACCTACATCTGCCCAGAGAAAGCCAAAATGGCTATTAGAGTTCATTAGTGCAATTCTTCATGATCAAGACCGAGCAAACCACAATTAACACTGAAATCTCTGTGATTGTGAAGGATGATACCATTCAATTTGATAAGCTATGGTCCACTTACAAGACAGTACACACAGAGAGATACTTTCCCCATGTCTATCATGCATGCAGATAGTTCTTAAATGTAGGTATGATTTCCAGTGATAAAAAAGCAGATCAAAGACATGAATAATGTGAATGACTGCATACAAGTTGGATAACTTGCCTACAGGGCTGTTATGGGGACCAAATTAGACAGTATTTATAAAGCACTCAGAACAGTGCCTGACATGTGATAGGTGCATAATAAATGCTTATTCTCTTCCCTCATAGTCATAGGCCTTGATACCCATTGTTAACATTTTTTATTTGGAAAAAGAGAGAATATAATATGATTTAAAGTTTGAATTCGAAATGAGTGAAACAAATTGGAATTATAATATAAAAGATGTAAACGTGAAATAGATCAAAAATATTTTCTCATATGTTTTATTGGTTCTTCATTATTAAAACCATCTATCCAAACATATTTTGTTGGGATACTAATTTTCTCCTTAATCTTCATTTGAGTTCCACTGGAATAGTGCTATTGCGTTATTATTTACAAATTTAGTGGAAAGAAGAGATTAAGACTGCCTGCTAATGAGAACAAGGAAAGGAGAGAGAAATGTGCCAATCCACATAGTATGCCTGGCAAATTGACCTGCCAGGCAACAGCAAATAAATGATGTTTTATTACAAATCTCTTTATATGTTAGAAAATGAAAGAAGTTAAGGAAATGCTAAAAATAAATATTAAGAGAAAGGAAGACAAAAATGAAGTGTAGGGAAACAGTATAAATATGATGTTACTTTTATATTATAACTTCAAACAACTAATTTTGCACATGTTGACAAGGGATTGGGGTTCTGGTGGTTCTTTGATCATAGGATCAAGCATTCAGAGCTGAAAGAAGACATTTAATCTAATTGTCTCAATTTTATGAATGGGGAAACAGAGATCACCAGAAGTTGTAACTTGCCTAGACTTACCCAAAAAAGTATGTGTCAAAGCTCAGATTCTAATTTTTATTTTTTTGAATTTTTTTGCTATTTGGAGTAGCAATTGGGGTTAAGTAACTTGCCCAAGGTCACATGGCTAGTAAGTGTTAAGTAGCTGAGGCCAGATTTGAACTCAGGTCCTCCTCATTCCAGGGCTTGTGCCCTATTCACTTAGCCACCCAGCCGCCCCTCAAAGCTCGGATTCTAATACACATCTTCTAATCTAAAGTCTAGGATTGTCCCACTCTCACACACTGCCTCTTCCATATTATAGGCCAAGAGAGATTTTCAAATTTAGCTCAAATATTTCACCACAATCTACTAAGTGCTTATAATATGCCAGGCAATACTCTAAGAATTGGATGTTAAAGACAAAAATTAAATAGTGCTAATTATAAAAGAACTTATATTCAGGAAAGTAGTATAATAGTAACAACTCAGCAGGAACAACATAAACACAGGCAAGAAAATACAAAATGGATAAAGTAAATATTAAATAAATGAGATGCATCAAGATAGTCCTCTTTTACAGAGTGGCACATGAGCTAACGCTTGAATGAAGCTAAAGAATGTATGAGTCATTACTGAGTACAAGATATATTTTAGAACCCCCTCTGAGTTAATTCTTCTAACTTCCACTTGTATGTCAGGTTGGGACTCCAGAAGATAACTGACTATTTCTCCTTTTTCTGTTCTAAATACAATCCTAAGGAAATCAGACTTCTAATATTGCCTCTCACAAGCCATTATCTAGGGTTATTTTAATGTCAATCAATCAGTTGGGCTCCATTTGCTTTTCAAAAAATATTCATAGAGATTGTATAGAGAAGACAAAAATTACAAAACACCCCTCCTCCTAAATGCACTCCTCCTAGATGAACTCTTCTTTCTGCTCTATCCCTGAAGATAGTGGGCTCAAACCCAATGCACAAAAAGTGTTGAAGTAGGGACCACACGGGAACAAGTGGTATTTTGTAACTTCTGGTTATAGGATTCCACTCCCTGCTTTGTGAAGTGCCCAATAAAATCATTTAGAGTCAGGTATTAAGTTACTTACTCTTTTGTTCAGTTGGGTTGGGCTGTCTCCAGGAAAGGCATGGTATCTCAGTTGATAGGTAATTCCATTTCTTGGTGATGTCAAGCAGATCAATTGGTTGTTATACTGACTCAACACCATACAATTGCCAGTGTTACTAAGTCTTATTTCTGGTAAAACTTCTGATGACTGTGATAGATCTTTTAGTCTTACTAGTCACTTGTACATTCTTCTTTTGGAATCGTTGTTACTTAAAACAAAGAAAAAATAAAACAAAGAAAACAGAGCTATCATGTATGCATGAATGTATAGTGACTAAATGGGAAACACAGTAGTCACTGTCCCTCTAACACCTGGTAATTCACAGCAGTTCTTCCTCATTATGAGGCAGGAAGGAAAAATACAAGAGGCCAAGGAAGGGTCATTATTTTTTTCTTTTTTTTTTTTGGAGGACAATTGGGGTTAAGTAACTTACCCAAGGTCACACAGCTAGGTTTTTGTTTGTGTGTGTTAAGTGTCTGAAGCCAGATCCAAACTCAGGTCCTTCTGACTCCAGGGCCAGAACTCTACTCACTGCACCACCTAGTTGTGCTCAAGAAAGTTTCACTTATTATTAGTATTGTATTTAATGTGAGTTCATTCTGAGGGCTCCTCTATCTTTGTAGCCAACCAGAAAACTTATTCTATATAATCTCTGTATGATACCAGCTCACCAGTCATTCACAAATGGAAACAGGTTTGCCAAACCTCTATATATGGTTGTATTGGATACAGAGCAGGGAATAACTATATATCATCTTCATAAGTGACCAGGAAGGGCATATTTGGGTAAACTTTAAATAATGGATTTTATTGGTTAGTACCTCAAATTTATAGGCAATATGACATAGGGAGGCAGCCCTATTAAATTGCACAGGGACATGACCTGTGAAAAATCATATGAATTTGGAAGACGAAATGTGTTACATAGGGTATCACAAATTGATAAGCTGTCCAGTTTATATCCAAACATCTGCAATATTTACATCTTTAATCTGCCTTTTTTTGTTAATCTTTGTAAACTCATATCACTATCTAAAGGGTATCTGAATGCATGACAGACAGGAAACAGAAATAGATATTAATTACAAAAGGGTATGTCTTGCTTTACTTGGAAATCCCTAGCTAGTATCTAACAAGAAATAAGAATCTCTTTACATCTCTCAGATCCTCTCAGATTCCATTCTGATATTCTTAGAGGACCAAAGTCAAGGCACTTACAACAAAACAAGTGGTGAAGACTACAGTAACAATAGGAAAAAACAGTAGGCACCACAGCATCACATTTCTGAACTGACAGACTCATTCATTTTTCTAACAAAACTCTTAGAGAATTCATCAATGTGTTGGGGGTATCATCAATAGAATTGTGGGTCCACTCATGACTGGCAGTATAACTCTGAGGATTGGAACCAGCAAGCACCACCAGACATCCTACTTGATCACTAAGCATATAAAGGATACCTGCCAAAATAATGGAAGAAAAGGAGTATGAGAGGGTATAAATATCTATTGAGTACCAGACCATATAGTAAACTTAAATAGTGCACATTTGAGATGACTATCTGCATGAGAAGCAACTGTCAAAATGATGGAAAAGTAAGCAAAGACCACGAACAATGAAACATTCCTTTGGATATAATCAACTTGTCACCAAAGGGAATCTCCACAGAAACATCTTCATTCAAACTATTAATCAACAATGTTTCAATTTTTACTGTCTTTAATCTCCTTTAAAACTTTGCCACATAGTGTTTTCCAGCCTTTCATATCCCTTTTCTATTTTCTTGTTCTAGAACTAATCTCAAACCAACATTACCAATGTTTTCAGAATATGTGCTTGGAGGATTCTGGGAATATGGCAGAGAATGTTAGAAAACTTTATGTTATCCAAATTTCCTCAAAAAAAAATCAACAACAACAAGAAACAGAGCATATCCTCAGAGCAGCAGAAATAAACATGGGGTAAAGTTGTTTTCCTTGTAAGACAATTGGAGAAGACTCCAGGATCTCCAGGGTCAGAAGTGTCACTATAGTATAGTATAAACACCTGCAGGCTTGCTCTGAAGAATCAACAAACAAGCCTTGGGGACTGTTGGGTTAAGAGGCAGCCTAAACCTTAGAAACTTTCATTTTGCAGACAGGGTAGGGGTCTTATGGCCGAGTAGGAGAAGACTGAAGAACTTTCCATCATGTTGGCAGTGAGTACTTGCAGGACAGCAGATTCCTTGGTTTCAGTTCCAGGGCAGATGGGACAGCTGTAGTTTTCAGCCACCAGATGGACCCCAGGAAGCAAGATCATTTGTGGGACAGTGTGGCTGAGGGCCCTAGCCTTGGAGCATAGGAGTAGAGAGGAGGGCTTTTGGACTCTGGGACAGACCTCCAAAAATAACAATATGAAGGATCTGAGAACTGAGACATCATTTTCCATATCTCAGGGCTACAGGTTGATTACACTAATAGCTGCTAAAAACAAAATAAAACAACAATAAATAAATAAACAAATGAATGAATGAATAGGTAAGGAAATAAATAAAAATGAGCAAGCAAAGGAAAAAAAAATCCCAACCATAGATAGTTACTAATGGGATAGAAAAGATCTGGATTCATATTCAGATGAAGATAATGGACCTAAAAAAACACTTCATTTTCAATAAGAAATATCAATTAGGACAAAAAAAAATACTTGGGAGAACTTAAAAAGGACTTTAAATATCAAATAAGAGATATTGAAGAAAAAATAGAAAAAAGAGCAAACCAAGAAAATCAAGAAAAGTATGAAAAGAAAGTCAAATAAATTGAAATAGAGAGTCAAAACCTTAAGGAAGAAAATAATTCCTTAAAAACTAGAATTGGGCAAGGGAAAGTTAATTATGTTTTAGAATGTTAAGAAAAAGAGGCTCAAAAAGGCAATGAAAAGAAGAATATCTTAAAAAGCATGATTTGCCAGATGGAGAAAGAATCTCAAAAGCTCACTGAGGAGAATCATTCCCTCAGAATTAGATTGGAGCAAATGGAAGCTAGTGACTTTATGAGAAATCAAGCTTCTGTTAAGCAGATCCAAACAAATGAAAGAATAGAAGGCAATGTAAAATATCCCAAGGGGAAAACCCACTGACCTGGAAAATAGATCCAGGAGAAATAATTTAAAAATTATTGGACTACCTGTAAGTCATGATCAAAGGAAGAACCTAGAAATCATCCTTCAAAAAATTCTCAAGGAAAACTGCCCTGATGTTTTGGAACCAGAGGGCAAAATAGAGGTTGAAAGAATTCACCCATCACCTCCTGAAAAAGATCCCAAAAAGAAAACTCCTAGGAATATTATAGCCAGGTTCCAAAATTCCCAGATCAAGGAGAGAATATTATAAGCAGGCAGGAAGAAACAATTTCAATATTGTTGAAACACAATCAGGATAACATAGGATCTGGCAGCTTCAACTGCCAGGGATCTAAAGGGCCTGGAATGTGATATTCTGGAGGTCAAAGGAGCTGGGATTAAAACCAAGAATCACCTACCCAGCAAAAGTGAGTATCATGTTTCAGGGGAAAATATAGTCATTCAGTGGTATAGAGGACTTTCAAGTATTCTTGATGAAAAAACCAGAGTTGAATAGAAAAATTGACATTCAGATACAAGAAGCAAGAGAAGCATGAGAAGGTAAACAAGGAAAAGAAATCATAAGGAAATTATCAAAGTCAAAGTATTTACATTCCTACATGGAAAAACAATAATTGTAACTGATGAAACTTTTCTCACCATGAAAATAGTTGAAGGGAATAGAAGGTGTATGAACACATATGTGAATGTGTGTATATAAGTTTACAGGTAGACACAGATAGAGGGCACAGGACCAATTTAATAGGAAGGGATGATAGTTAAAAGGTGAAATTAAGAGGTGAGAAAGGAATATAATGAGAGGAGATGGGAAGACAAAATGGGGTAAACTATCTCATATAAAAGAAGCAAGGGAATATGATTTCAGTGGAGGGGAAGAACAGAAAGGCAAAAGGGAATGGCTCAACCTTATTCACATTGAATTTGGCTCAGGGAGGGAATGACATACACAGTAAACAAGGTATCTAACCCTACAGGAGAATAGGGGGGAAGGGGATGTGAGGAGAGATGATAGAAGGGAGGGCAGGGAAGCAGATGAGGGGAGGGAAGTTGGAAGCACCCACTTTTGAAAAGGGACAGGACGAAAGTAAAGAATAGAAAAAGTGGGAGGTGGAATAGGAGGGAGGGAAATATTATCACTCTTTTATAATATATCCACAATGGTAATGTTTGGCATTAACTACACATGTACAACCTATATTGATTTGCTTATCTTCCCAGTAGGGGTGGTGACAATGGAGGAAGAGAATAAATCTGGAATTCAAAGTTTTAAAACCAAATGTTAAAATATATATAGTATTATTAATATGTTTTTACATGTAGTTGGGAAATAATATATATAGCTAATAAGGCATAGAGATCCGGGGGAAGATATGGGAGAGAGCAGATTGGAGTAAGGGATATCCTGTGGGACCACTATTTTGGGAACATGGGTAGGGGAAAAATGGGGAGAAAATTTGTAACTCAAAATCTGCCGGAAACGAATGATGTAAACTGGAAGCTAATAAAGCATTTGAAAAAAATATTTTAAAAATTGAAAGAATAAAAAAAAAAAGAGTAAGTGAAACATCTCATCAGAAAAAACAATAATCTCAAGACCAGACTGAGGAAATAGAATAGAAAGACTACCTGAAAATTATTATAAAAATAATTTTGATACAATATTACTAGCAATTGTTAAGGAAAATTGCCCTGAAGTTCTAGAACAAGAAGGTAAAACAAATATAGAAAGAAAAAAGTCCACTTATCACCACCTGAACGGATCCCAGGACAAAAAGTTACAGGAATATCTTAGCCAGGTTTTAAACTCCCAAATTAAGGAGAAAATATTAGAAGCAACAAGAAAAAAGAAATAAAATATTATGAAGCTATAATAATGATTACACTAGAACTAACAGCTACTACATTGAAGGACCTGGAAGACTATATTCCACAAAGTGAAAGAATTGCGGTTACGAACAAGGGTAACTTACCCAGAAAAGTTATGTATAAGCCCAAATTGGTGGGGAAATGCACATTTAACCAAAAGAAAAACTTTTAGGTTTTGGTGACAAAATCCCAGAACTTAAGGGAAAATTTAAAATATAACATCCAGGAGAAATGTAAGGGGTGTGTGTGTGTGTGTGTGTGTGTGTGTGTGTGTGTGTGTGTGTGTGTGTAAGTCTTAAAAATAAGAAGGCAAGGATGGGGAGAGGATAAGAGAGGAATTTTTAGAGGGGTATCTAGGTTATGGAATAGTACGTTAAGGTAGTGTGTAGAAGTAAAGCAGAGGAGTGAACAAGATAGGATAAATGGGGTGAGAAGAATAGGGATGAAAAATAGGAAACAATAAGTAATTGTAACTTAGAATGAAAATAGGACAAGTTTATAAAAATGGAAATTAATCTTAAATTAAAAATGTGAAGTAGACAATATGCTTTAAGGAAACAGAACTGAGAGATACACACAAAGATAAAATAAGAGATAGGAGCAGAATTTATTATGTAAAACAATAAGTAGGTATAGTACTCACGATCTCAGAAAAATCTGATGTTAAAAAAGATTTAATCAAAGATGAAATATAGGAAAACTATTCTATGTGTCAGGAATATTATTCAGTATTATTTTAGAGCATTTAAAATAGCTAGATAATATAAAGTATTTGAGCATATACCTGCTAAATAAAAGGAACTATATGAACATAAATATAAAACATATTAATGCAAATAAACTTGACATCTAAATAATTGAAGTAATATTTATTGTTCATGGGTAGGAGAAGCCAATATATTTTTTTAATGACAGTCTTACCTAACTAATGTATTTGTTCAATGTCATCAGAAATTACTAAAAAAAAAAATTTAAAATACTCTTGGGGGCAGCTAGATAGCACAGTGAATAGAGCAATGGCCCTGGAGTCAAGAGGACCTGAATGTAAATCTGGCCTCAGACACTTAACACACACACACACACACACACACACACACACACACACAAATCTAGTCATTGTGACCTTGGGCAAGTCACTTAACCCCAATTGCCCTACCTTCCTCCCTCAAAAAAAAAAAAATACTGTTAGAAAAATAATAGCAAAGTTCATTTGGAACAGCAAAATGTCAAGAATTTCAAAGAAACCAGGAAAAAATATGTAAAGGATGTAAATTCAGCAGTATAAGACCTTAAAATATATTATAAGGGACAGCATTGTTGAAGTTCATAAAGTATAATTTCAGGTATTTTAAATAAAATTTTCTAGTATAAAGAAGCATGTAGTCAAGAATAGAAGGAATATGGGGTGGCTAGGTGGCGCAGTGAGTAGAGCACTGGCCCTGGAGTCAGAAGGACCTGAGTTTGGATCCAGCCTCAGAAACAATGCACACACAAACAAAAAAAAAAACCTAGCCGTGTGACCTTGGGCAAGTTACTTACTCCCAGTTGCCCTCCAAAAAAAAAAAAAAAATAGAAGGAATACAGAAAATTTGGGAGAGGGAAACTTTCATAGACAATCTCTCAGATAGGATGTGGTACACCACTTCTTTTTTTTTTTTTTTTTAAAGCAATTGGGGTTAAGTAACTTGCTCAAGGTTACACAGCTAGTCATTATTTGTGTGTGGGTACTCATTTTCTGAGGCTGGGACTGATCCCGGGTCATCCCAACTCCGAGGCCGGTGCCCTTACTCACTGCACCACCTAGCCGCCCCTTTAGGGCAATTGGGATTAAGTAACTTGCCCAAGGTCACACAGCTAGGTTTTTGTTTGTGTGTGCGTTAAGTGTCTGAGGCTGGATCCAAACTCAGGTCCTTCTGACTCCAGGGCTGGCACTCTACTCACTGCGCCACCTAGCCGCCCGGTACACCACTTCTATGGTATAGAAAATGGTGAACTGGTTAATTTAGAAAAACATGGAGAGACTTGGAACTAACATAAGATGCTATCTGCCTTCAGAAAATCAGATGACAGGTGAGAATAAACATAGCATGATCATATATATATATATTATATATATATATATATATATATATATATGTGTGTGTGTGTGTGTGTGTGTGTGTGTGTGTGTGAATGAATATATATATGTGTGTGTTTATAGATATCTATTTCTATGGATATGTGTATACACACATATCTATATATACATGTATAGGTATAAATACATATGCATACATACACTACACACACACGTACACACACATATATACATATGCTTAATTGTAGCCTTTTCGGGGGTGGGGAGGGAAAAATAAAAAATGCACAGCAGAGAACAAAAGTCAAGATTATTGGTCATGGTCCAGGATGCAATGGATGACCTTGGTATTTTCAACACCTGACCAAGCTCTGTGTGCTCCATAGCACCTGCTTCAGTTGTCTTCATGGCTACTGGAACAAATTGTTCTCATCCACCCACACATCTTGAGGTAGATATCCCCCCAAACCATTGATGGGTTTGGGGAGGGGTCTGGGAAAGGGCCCTTAACCTTTTCTAGTATCATGGAAACTTTTGGTGGCCAGTGAAGCCATAAATTAAGTGCAGGAGGTTAGAGAAGAATTGAATTTCATTGAAATAGTAAAGTGGTTATAGCTAGCTAGCTAGTGTATATTATGTATATGTGTGTGCATATATATATGTATATATATATACACATACATATGATGTGCATATATATGTATATATACATATATAAGATGTGCATATATAATGTATACATATATATGATTTATTTATGTATATGGTAAAAGTTATATCAATCAGATATAGGTATATATACAATTTAGAGAATTACTCGACTCTAAGAGAGGTTGTGACTTGTCTAGCATAATGCAAATAATGTAAGAGACATGATGTTAATCCAGGTCTTCCTCATTCCAAATTCAGCTTTCCGTCCACTGTACACTTCTACTTCTCATCGTAATCCCTGTAAATCCCCAAACCTTTATAGTCCAAGTTGAGAGGAATTCAGACACAGAATAATCAGTTCAATAAATATTTTTGAATTAAGATTTTGATGTAATCTCTAACTTGGGAAAACACATTTTATGACTATGCTTAAGTGTTAATTATTCCTCCTAAATTTAGTAAGACATATTTCTTATATAGGTATATTAACTTAATTCTAATTGCACTGCTTGATTCATTATATAGCCACAAATTCCATAAATGGGAGGTTAATTATAATCCTGAATTATTTTTATTCATGTATAATGTACAAAAATGAATAATTACAAAAATTTAATAAAGAAGATGGTGTTAAAGCATGGGACTTTCTGATAAGTAATGAAATTAAGCAAAGAAATTGGGAAGATATTATAATGAAATGGATTTGATCTACTTGTATTATTAGACATCTGTAATGGGAATGTAAATTTATGTTGTTACCATCTTTCTAAGATTGTATTGTGTAAGATCTTCCCTGCCCCTAGTTTAAGTGCACCTGGAGCCTGTGGTGGGAGGCTTATTTTTCAGGAGATACTTTGTGATTGGGCAGTGGGGTCAAGAGGGTTGTGACATTTTCTAAGCCAGGAGAAGGCTATATAAAACCTTGATATGAGGCTTTGCTTTGGGGCTCATTTTGAGAAGTTTTGTGTGATTTGACCAGATGAGACTCTGGGCAGCCGTTGAGAGCTCCCTGGCTTTGAAAAAACCCAGATGTAGATGCTTCCCTCTCTGGTGACTAGGTACAGATGTAATGGTTGAACAGTTGGAGGCCTGTCTGCTTGAAATGATTCTCTGTCTTGTAATTTCTGCTTTTAACCTCTGTATACTCTGAAGTTTGGGGTGCTGACTTTTTATCCTGAACTAGGTAAATGATATTTGATTGGTTAAAGCAAGATTGTTAACCCATTTTGAGTTGCTTTCCTTTAGAAAAGCAGATTTAAGAACCTGTGCTGGCAGCCACGCTGGGGACACCGGGGTGATTGTTGCTACAAAATCCTACCATTTTTATGAATTAATATTTTATATAATATATTCTCCCACTAGCTGTCCCAAATTTTCATGTTTTCTGTCTCCATCCTGCATTGTATTATGCCAAGACTGAAGAAAATACTTGAAAGCTTGTCTGTGTTTAAATATAGCACACATAATCTTTAAATGACAAATCAAAAAGAGGTTCCCAAATGTTAATTATGCAGTGAGATCTGCATTCTACTGGATCATTCTTCTGATCAAGTACCAGCTGAGATTTAATTTCTCTCTAATCCTATCCAAGTCAACTAGTGTCTGATCAAAATTATATTGATTAATTTAAAATAATTTATTGGATGTCAATAGCTAGTATTTCCATAGTGTTTTAAAGTTTGAAAATCCCCTTATACATATTATATTATATAATCCTGTGAGGCAGGTACTAATATTATCATCCTTTTTACAAATGAGAATCTAAAGGTGAGAGGTTAAGTGATTTGCCTCATGCCATACAGCTAGAAAATGTCTGATATCTTGAGTCTAACTCATATACTCTATATATTCTATGCCACCTAGCTGCGCTGAGATTGATGTCTGACAAGAATCCTCCAGTGAAAACGCATCATAACTTGGAGTAAATCTTGGGGTCTGAAAGTAGGGAACATTTTGTCATGCCCTACCATGATGGAGAAGTGTAATGGAAATGTGTTCCTATGACTTAAGGACCAGCCTAGCTAAGTACTAAGAAGCCTGTTACTGTTACAGGTTGACTAGAGTTTTGATCCAGTTACAAAAAATTTTCTATAGCTTATGGGGGATATGATCTGCTAAACTGAAGAAGGACCAACAACATCTATAACACTGAAGTCACAGACTCTGGAGATATGGCACTAATAAACATGAATAGAGTCTGAGGCCCTAGAGAACAAAGGAAATAAATATCTCAGCCCATTGTGGAATTTTCTGGTTTCATTATATTATTTTAGAGGTGGTGAAAACAATTCTATTTTCCCTAATACTTTTCTTCCCCCTTCTTTCTTCTCCTGGTTCTTTGCCTACTTACCATATGACTTAGAACAACCATATGATGCAGGGGATAATATGCTGAAATTGAACTAAGTCCTGAGTTCAAATATGGACTCAGACATATAATAATATTATACAATGAGGAAGTCAATATAGCTTTCTAAACTTCTGTTTCCTCATACATAAAATGAGTAAGAGAAAACTGATGACTTCTTAGGTCCCTTTCAGTACTAAATCTGAAATGCTCATATTCTTTTCATTTTGCTTCACTGGTTTCTTTTTTTTTAACCTTTTAAGCATTGGTGCCTCCAAGGTCCTGTCCTAGGTACTTTTCGCCCCAGGCAATTTACTCCACTTCATGGCTTCATAAAGACATATTATCCTGGGACCATATTTTCATAGATTTAAGAATGGAAGGGATATCCTAGCCGTGTGACCTTGGGCAAGTTACTTAACCCCAATTGCCCTCCAAAAAGCAAAAAAAAATGGAAATGATATTAAAAATCATCTAATCCAAACGACTCTTTCTACAAATGAGGAAAGTGCAGGCAAAATAAGTGGAATGGCTTTTGCCAAATTCAACTGAGAAGACAATAGGAGAGTGAAGATTTGAACTCAGAGGTCCCTTAACTCTCAATCTGGTACCCTTATCAATTCTACTATGCTGTATTTTGGTTTCACAACCCCTTTAGACAAATATTGTTGAAATTTATGTATCTATTTTCCAGCTGAATGTTAAATATATCTGCCTTCCATGCATGCCCTATCACCTCAAGCTCAACATTTCCAAAAACTTAACACATCATCTATGCCTTAAACTTGTCCTTCCTCACAATTTCCTTATTTCTATTGATGATACTATCATTCTCACATTTTCCCAGCATCCAGGTTCAAGACCTTTGAGTCATTCTTAACTCAAATCTCTCTCTTTCTCTCTCTCACTGCTCACTGTCTCTGTCTCTGTCTGTCTCTCTCTCTCTCTCTGTTCTCTCTCTCTCTCTCTCTCTCTCTCTCTCTCTCTCTCTCTCACACACACACACACACACACACACACACACACCCCCCACACACATACTTTGCTTTCTTCATATCCAAACCTTTGCCATATTATATGTTTAACTGTCACAATACTTTTATCATATAGACAAAGTATTGATAGTTTTAGAGATCTGCTCCCTAGAAACATCATCTTGATCTCGTTATGAAGAATGGACTGAAAAAACTTAAGAGGAGGGGATAAAGTACAAAATATTGTGATAGTTCTTTTTTATAAGTTGATTCCTATATAATTTTCTCTCTTTACTTACTCTTTCCTGCTTTATGAATTCTGTGTGCCAGCCACACTAGACTGCTATCTCTGATCTAAACATATTTTTCTGTCTCTTACCTCTGGGCATCAGCTGCCTCTCCTCTTCTCCTACTGCTGGAATTCTTTTCTTCTTTTGAAGTTAATTTCAGTATCCATATCCTCTATGAAGTCTCTATTAATCTCTTATGTTAAAATGACCCATCAGTTCTTCCCCCCTTAAACCCTTTATCTATATCTAGATTAATTCATCACCTTTTACCTTATAATGTGAATAAAAGTATAAATAAGGCATTTATTAAATATTTGTCATATGCAATGCACTGAAGATACAAATGCAAAGCAAGGCAATCCCTTTGCCCAAGTGAGATAACATAGAATGTTTCAGATGCATGACTAATAGAAAGGTGTTATGGTCTTTTCTGAGGGTGTAGCATCAAAGCTGTTAATAATGAATCTTTAATGTTATATCATATAAGATAAAATATATTTAGCATTTTGCAAAACGTAAAGTGCTATATACATATTACATATTATTAATAGTTGTATTTTTCAGTGATATATATATACATATATACATACATACATACATATATATGTATGTATACACACACACACACACACACTTCTGATGTTGACCATTTGACAGTGATTATGTTATAAAGAATTAATTGTCCCTGCCCTCCCCCACCACACACACACATCTTCAGTAGTGCTATCTGTTGAGGAAGCAGGAACTACAACATCTGCAGGAGCATTTCCCAAGTTGTACCTCCACAAAGGTTGCTCCCCTAATTATGACTACTGGGGAAAGTCTGGAAGAAAAGCCAATGGTCTTGGAGTGGGACTGGGAGAGGGAGGAGTGCTGTTTTTCTCAAAATATTTTGGGTTATTGACCCTTTCCTTGTCCAATGAACTGATGATACAAATGCAAAAGGCAGAAAGCCCTTACTCTTTAGGAGCTTCCAATCCTCACTAGCAGCCTGAGAGATGATATAATCGATATAGTAGTAAACTAGGAGACTGAGTTCAAATTCTACCTAAATTACTTAATAGATATGTGTCTCTGGGTGAGACTTATTTTCTCTAAGCCTCAGTATTCTTATCCAAAAAATGAGGGATATCTCACAGAGTTGTTGCCAAAATCAAATTATATAATGCCTGTTAATCACTTTGCAAACCTTAGGACCACTGTATAAATTCTAGCTATTAGTTTAGATAGTCTTTGAGGTGAATTTCCACAGTTGTTTTCGGTTTTGCTTGTTTGTTTTGTCTTGCTTTAAATCATTGTAGCTCCAGAACATGGCACAATTCATAAATTGAACTCTAGCTGCAGGACAAGTCAATTCAACAGACATTTATTAAGCTCCTGCTATGTTCTGGGGATAATACAAAGACAAAAATGAGGCATTCCCTGGTTTCAAAGTTGCTCTGTTGTGTTGGGTCAGCTAGGTGATTCAATGGAGTCAGGAAGATATGAGCAAAAATCCCACCTTAGATACCCATTGTAAGACACTGGTCAAGTCACTTAACCATTTTTACCCCAGTTTCCCCATCTGTAGAAAGATCTGGAGAAGGAAATGACAAGCTACTCCAGTATCTTTGCTAAAAAAACTCTGAATGGGATCAAAAGAGAAAGAAATGACTGAAACGATTGAACAGAAAAAATATGTATGAAAAAATTATATGCAAATTATAAAAAATGGAAATAGTGTAATATGTACCATGAGTACTGACAAATAGGAACAACTGGGGTGACGTGGAGAAATAAACCTCTCTCCACTCAAAGTAAACATGGTGACGCAGGATGCAGGATTTAAACTCAGCTTCTGCTGACTTTGAAGACAACATCCTTTCAACATTCCTTCATACTGCCTCTATTATAGTCATTTGAAAATATCACGTGAGAAGCATTTGGAGAAGAAATTGTTTAGTGCAGATGAGTTTGATGTTTTCAAATATTTCGAGAGGTGTGGAAAGAATAGCCAAATTATTTGGGCCACAGTGGAAGAATTAGGACCAATAGGTAAAAACTATGATAAAAGCACATTTAACCTCAAAAGAAGGAATAACTTCTTTCCCATATATATGTTACATTGTTGAATAAAATGCCTCAGAAAATAATCACCTGTCTTGGAATGTATGCAAATGGATACTAAATGATCAGTTCTTACAAGTAATATAGAGAGGATTGCTGCTTTAGGTAAGAATTGGCCCAGGTGACCTTTAGGGCTTCTTTTATACCTGAGGCGCAAAGGAAAGAGCATTGGTTCAGCAGTTAGTGGAATTGGGTTTAAATCTTGTATGGATTTAATTTAGGAAAATTCTTCAAACTTGCTGGGCATAAACTTCCTTATCTGCAAAATGTGGAGGTTGAACTATATCATCTCTGAAGAACCTTCCAGCTCCAGACATCTGGTACTATGATGCAGTTCATAATACGTCAATCACCCCAAATCACAGAATCATATAAATTTTAAAATTGCAGGAGATATTGGAGAACATTTAATTCAACCTTTACCTGAAATAGATGTCTAATCCGCAACATACTCTGTCATTCAACCTCTGTTTGAATGGCTCCAACAATAGAGAGCTATCTACCTCAAAAGGCAGGCCATCAAAAACATTGAAATATCCTATTTATACCTAGTACATAAAAGAGAAACACAACATAACCATCAATGACTCTCAGATTTCAGAATTCAGAGATAGCACTGAAGTAAAACTGGTAGCAAAAGAACCCATACAAATAATTAGTAATATTATAGTAATACCACCTTACCATGTTATTTAAAACATAAATTTGAGTACTGCCACAATTCTTTAATTTTATTGATAATAACAATAGCGAACATTTAAATAGCCATAATAATAATGGCGAACTTTAAATAAGTGTGAAAGACACTCCACTAAGTGCTTTACAAATATCTCATTTTATTCTCACAACAGCCCTTGGAGGAAAGTACAGTTATTAGCCCAATTTTATAGTTGAATAAACTGAAGCAAATAGAGGTTAAATGACTTGCCCTAGGTCACACATTTGAAAGTTGTCTGAGGCCTGAATTGAACTCAAATCTTCCTGACTCCAAGGCCAGTATTCTATTCATTGTACATTTAGCTGTCTTTATCATTGGTGTGATTACCATTGGCATGGTGTGTAACCTTTTTCATGTCTTAGATGGTATTTATGAGTAGTTTTGGCCAAAAAATATTCATCTTGTTAATTCTGGACTTCCAGTGAGGAGTATCTCTGAAATTATCTAGGCTAGTCCTTTTTTCAAAATACAGTCTTTCTTTGGACCCATGTTGAAAAACTTTCTAACTTGGAAGGAATTTCTAAGAGTTTGACTCCTTTGCCATAGATTTTAAGAAAGCAGGGTTACATTCATTGCACAGGATTTTGGTGAAGGTGGAAATATATATTTTACAATATTTTTTAGCTTTCGTTCTAGCTGAAGGACTGCTATCCTTTTATCTTGAAGTGACATTTTACTTTCAAGCATAATGAAAAAAGAATATTAAAATAATAACCATGGTCTTTCTCTTAACTCTCAAGAAAATATAGAATACAATTCAAATAATTTTGAGTACTTAATGATAGAGCATATGGATCTATGTCAAGATGCTTTTAAAAAAAAGTAGGTGATATGATTTCACACATCATTTGAAAACCTATCAGCTCTTATAAGAGGAGGTACTAATGACAGACACGGAATAAAAAAACATGAACTGTCTCTGTTTAAATGCAGCCTTTTAATTTATCTCTAAGGATAAATATCATAATAACATACACAGTAGCCACGGAAAGGGGGAAAACAACACCATTTCTCCAAACCCCTTATTTAAGAAGAGAGTGCAAGAGGTTAGGTCTAAGAATTTTTCTCCCTGAAACATAACCCACCACCAACCTGTGAGAAGCTATAATATTCACTGGTGACTTCTGGGACACATTTGTACATTTCTCTCTCTCTGAATCACACTTACATAAGATTTCATGCCACTGGTGTTGTTTCAGAGGGAATTAACACCAGAATTGTTCTGTTCTTTCCTTGTAAGTAAATTTACATGCTGTGTCTTTAATGTGAGACACAGTATGGATATTGAGCAACTCTTTAGATAATTAGTTCCTATCCAGACAGTGAAACCAAATAAAATCAAACTCACCCAAAATTACGCTAAGACCCAATTTAGCTTGCCTGTATACTTTATCAATCAATCCTTTATATTTATGCTTTTGTATAACTCAAATAAGATCATGTAATCTTAATGAACTCCATTTCTTAGGCTATGAATGCTTTCTGAAATATCAAGGCAACTTTTCTTTTGGTACTTCATCACAGTATAGAGTTGACCATTTAGATTCTATAATACTGGAAAAATTTTATTTATGATTTTGCCAATAAACTACATCTGCTTTTCATGGGATAGTCTAACTAAAAATTTAAAAACTCAGTATAAAAAAGTATATATTCTGTTTTAATCTCCTTCACACATTCTAAAACCTAGCCAGTCAAGACTACTTTTAGTTCCCTGAATTTGGCATTTCATCTCTTACCCTCATACTTTTGCACAAGCTATCCCATGGTTGGAATGAACTTCTTTCTCATTTCCAATTAGAATTCATATCTTTTTTCAAGGCTCAGCTGACAGGCCATTACCTGAGATGTTAAATACTGTCATGCAAAAGGTTCTACACAATTCAAATAAAAAGATTTCTCACCAGTGATGATGTTCTATAAATGTTCCTAGTCATAGATGATATGGCATTTAACTTCACTGAATCTTGAACCCCTACGAAGCCTCCTCAATGAAACCCAAATTAACTCAGAAGTGATTGTCATAACTAGTCACACTGGGAGGGGTACAGAATTGCTCAAATGATGCTTATTGGCCTGATGACAACATTAAATTATATAAGTAACATATCAAGTCGGTCAATGATATTGAAGAATGCCAGGTGAACACTTGATTGCTACCCTGGTATCCACAAAATATTAAAAGAACCAGAAGTACTTTCTAATATTTGAAGTAAATTCTCTATCAAGTATTTATAGAGAGACATGGGCAAAAATGATAGAAGATTAGATGTAAGATGTACAGGTAGCATGCTATGGCAGTGAAAGATGTAGTCTCATTGATCAAAACTGGCTTCCACAGAAGTATCAGAGTATATTAACCAAAGACAGTGAGACTTTTGATTCAACTCAAGATCTGGGAATTACTGGTGCTGTCCAAAAATTGTTCACAGTTGCTGATTAATTTTGGACAAAATAGCATCAAATGACATACGTATTCCATTAATAGTTGTGTATATTACCTTTAAATAATATGGAGATTAAAAATTATCAATTTAACATTATAATCAGTTATGCTGTTGTTAATATCTTTGAATGGAATTAGGAAGGTGGATCTTGACATGATTGTTCTGAGGAAATGCTATAAATGAAAACAAAAAAAAAACCATACAAAAAAACAAAAAACTTTTGTAGTTTCCTTTTATTGAAGGTTTAAATTCCAACCACCTCTTCATTTACCACCAAATATGCTTCTTGGTTTCAGCTACATCAAAATCACATTCCTGTACCGAGTGCCTTCTGATACTGCCCCAACCCCAGCCCACTCTGCCCCACTTTGGCTTCCTTTTATGAGTCGTCTTGTCACATCAGATTGTAAGCTTCTTGAGGAAAAAGAATGTCTTTGTTTTTCTTACTTGTATTCCTAAGACTTAGCCCTGTGTCTGATGATAGTATACAATTAATAATTCTATCATATACTAGGGATTTCTAGCAGTTAAAACAGTTCTTAAAGGAAAAATACAAAGGGTAAAGTTGTTAGCTTTAAGAATTATATATGTATATATGTATATGGACACATATAAACAAAGACATATTTTTATAAACTTTTGATTCATACACAAACAGTTGATGGAAATGTAAGGTTACAGAAATAAATATTGTTTTACAGATATAAACAAAATACAGACTTCATAGCTAAAACACATATTTGGATTCCATTTAAGTCTCTATATTAATTTGAAGAACTGATAGACCTTTGTTAAGGAAACTAGATCCAAGTTTTATACATTCAATTGAATTTGGACCTTACTCTGAGGCATACCATTTCCTCTCTTATTGATTCTGGATTCTCCAAGTACAGTTTTACCTATAATTTCCAATATAATAATTAGAAACCAGCAGCCCAGCAAGAAATACTATCACATAACTTGGCCTTCAGGTTTGGTGAGTTATATTTCAAAATATGTTCATAGCTCCACTACTTGGATGTTTTTATGTTTTATTAAATTTTAACTTTATTTTAGGTTGCACAAAAAGAAATTGAAATGTTGATTTTCATTACAAAAGGAATATGACAGTCTTTATATTAGTATTTATTCTTTCCCACCGTGTGAAGGCAGACAGATTCCTCCATGGAGAAACATTTAAATTACCATCAGCTTACAGACTTTGTTTATAGGTATAAATTAAATATCAAGTACAAATGAACTGCATTTTAAACATTAATTAAGAATTACATTCTTACAGTAGATGGCATAAAGGGCTCTATGTTAATTTAGCAATTTTAATTCAGTCTGACTGACTTAATTACATTGGGCTTACTTGGTCAAAATGGAAATAGTGTTCCTTCTATTAGTGGATTTAAAATACACAAAACTTTACGATTCTTTCCTAAAATGCTTTAGTAATTCCCAGTGGATTTTGAATAATATTAACATTGTATGCAAAAATACTGAATAAAAGCATAATTAGTTTGCTAATGCCAAAGTATTTGCATTTTTGGTTGATAATTAGAGACAGGCTTTTACCACCCTGCACATGGACCTTTTTTGCCGCAGAAAACATTGTTAGTGTTAATGTGTCAAGAGAGGCCAGCCTGGCCCTTGGGAAAATGAGATAGGTTCCACAATTTGTCTTGGGAATATTCCTCTTTTTCTTTTAGCAGTCCACAGAAGAGAAAGCTTCAAACAAATCTGCTCTCTTATATTTTGTCCTTTTCCCCTACACTACAAACCTACAAACCAGGACTTCCCTCCCTATTTTTTCTGTTCCCCATTGAAATTTAATTGCTCTATATCACATCCTCTTAGGGCCTAATATATTGATTTGCTACTCTTTTCAAACTAACTATGCTACCATACCTTTGGGAATCTGCTAGTTCTTTTTTAATGTATCCTTCTGGAAACAAGGTCTTTGAATTATAATTGATTAGTGATTCCAAAATTTTTAATTTTTTAGTAGATCTATTTGCTAGTGAGGAAAAATTTTGGTGAAAGTACACCAAAGTCATGGCATCTCAGTATTAGAGATGACCTCAGATGAGATCTACTCTAGTTTATACTTGCACAAAAATTGTTTTACAAGCGACCATTTTTTCTTTCCTTAAAGAACTGCAGTGAGGGAAAGACCACAACCTTATGATGCAACCTTTTACATCCTGGGAAAACTAACTCTTAGGAAGATTTTCCTTACTCAAAGGTTCCCATCCATTATTTCTAGTTCTTTCCTCTGAAGACAAGGAGAGTAATCTGATCCCTTTCTCTGATGGCAATTTAAGTTCCAGAATGCAAGTAACATTTCCCTCCTGAGTCTTTTTCTCTTAAGACTTAAGTAACCCCATTCTATCAGCTGATCCTGATAGGTGAAACTGATGTCCCTTATCATTCTGGTTGCATCTGGCCCATTGCCAACTTACTAATATCCTACCTAAAATGTGGATTTGGGGTACCACTCAAATTACTCTATTAGAAATCAGTATAATCCCTCTATATATATATAAGAGTTGCCCCTTTATTATCAGTATATTATTTATTTATTATCAGTATATTATTTATTATTATTTATTAGTATATTATTATTATATTATTATTTATTATATTATTTATTATCAGTATATTATTTATTATCAGTATATTATTTATTATCAGTATAATCCCTCTATATATATATATATATATAAGAGTTGCCCCTTGGAACATTCAAATGGTTCTTTGACTTCCCTCATAATAGATGAAGACTTGAATAGTATAAATGTCTCTGAGAGGATCTCCAAACCCTCTTCTACCACTCCACCTATTATCTTGTCACTTGAAAAGCTATCAGTGCTCTTACTGATGCTTAATCCAAGAGGTTGACTTCATTCTAACTATAATTAGGGGACTCTTCAACCAGATCCTCCTCCACCAGCTTTTGACATACCCGTAGGTTACTTAATCACAAAATAGGGCTGGCCATGTGCTCAATGAGATGTACAATCAACTTATCATTAATTTATTCAAAATAGTCCTCTATTTTCCTTCTTACTGTTGTCATTATTCTCTCGCAGCACTCCTGCTAATTCTAATTGATGGCTTCCATCAGCAAATTAAAAAGCAATACTCTACAGACTCCAGTGATGAGAAACATACCCAGTCAAACAATGCATTCTTGGGGAATGAAGCACTTTGTTATCTTTATGGTCCAGACTGAAAGACAAATTAAGGGAAGAATGCTGTGCAAGCCATTTTATTGCTTTTATGATAATAAGAAGATAGTCGGGGTTTGTTTGGATGGGGTGGTACAAATTTGATGTCCGGCTACAATTTATTGATTTGGTTCAAAATCAGCAGTTGCCTGATGGAACATTTACAGGTGTTTATTTCTGATAGTTTAAATTTGCAATTTAAATTTCATTTTCAGTGCTGAAATGCTCCTCCACAGCAACTAGGTGAACTTCTCTTCAGAGGAGCCTAAATCCAGAGCACAGTTGTAAATCAAATTAACTCTTATTTTGGACAATGGGACAAGTACTAAAGTTGAAGTAAATCAAAAGTGAGAAGGAAAGATGATAATATCTGACGTTTTTATAGCACTTTAAGTTTTGCAAAACAGTTTGCCTACATAACCATTGTGTATGCATAGTAGCTCTTCACTACCACTCTTTGAAAAAAAAAATGTTACTGGTATTCTTATCTCCATTCTATAGATGAGAAAATGGAGACTCGGGCAATTTAAATGACTTTCTTATAGTCACACAGCTCAGGAGGTATCAGAAGTGAGACTCAAACTTCCTCTTTCCAGGTATCAGCCTCCTATCCAGTAATACAATATTTTGTTCTTTTAAGAGAAAGCAAGTTAAATTTGGGGTAAAGATTTCAAATCATCCTGAAAAACTCTACTTCTCATGGTCTTGAAAAAATAAGTAGGTCTTTCCACTGAAGAATTTGCTTCTTAATGACCAATAGATTCCACTGAGTTCTTTTGTTTTGTTTTGTTTTGTTTTCTTTGTTTTGGCTTGTATTGCCCCTTGGCCAACTGTTTAGATTCTATGGTTATTGTTTAAGCAGAAGAGGTCGCATGGCACTATTTCTGAAAGAGACTGGGAAGAAAGGAGAACAAAAGCATTACCAAATAGAGATGACCTGGAAAGGCAAGCAAATATTAACATCTCAATCCAATGCCCAGTTTACTACATTGACTTAGGGAATGTAATGATTTCTATTAGTAGGATATTCTAAAAACATCCTTGTGAGATTCTCATAACTTTTGTAATCTTTAACAGTCATTTAACCCTTCTGGTTTTCAGTTTCTATTGGCATAGATGAATTCTAAAGTTTTTTCATGTCTCTGTCTCTCTCTGTGCCTCTTTTTCTCTCTGTGCTGCTGTCTCTCTGCACATCTGTTTCTCTTTTCCCACCCCCACTCTCTGCAGATATAGATATATATTCTTTTCTATATAACATTTTTAGATAGTGGAGAAACTGCTTATTCATAACTGGTATTGAGGTTTATTCCTAGATCTTACTTTTACTAGATGATAGTGAAGTAAGGTATATGAAAGACTGGGTTTGATCTCTAAATTTGGGCTTCAGTAAACTTTGTTGGAGATGATTAGATGGCTCAGTAGATAGAATACTGAACCTGGAATCATGTGTGACTTTCCTTTTGTTGAGATGGATAATGGAGTGCTCATATACAGAGAGAAGTAACAAGAAAATTTAAAAAAAAAAACCACTTTTTTGTCCTTTCTAAAGTTGGAATAGACCTGGCATAAATTCAAGAGTGATGCTGACCTTGGACATGGATAACTGTAATGGTAGAGTAATGTCTTTTAATGAGCACATTCCATTCCTCATTCGTCTGCTCATCAACTTTAATGTCACCATATTCATTTTCTGGCATGGACATCATACTGGTCATTGTCTTTCTCTAGTGCATGTCAGGATTTGACCTCTCTTTATTGACAACGTCGTTCCTTCACAGTATTTTAGTGAAATTTAATTGCAGTATTATGATATATAAAGTCTCCCTGTTTGCTTGACAGATTGACAATGATGGAGAAACTGCTCTTCCACCCACTCTATTTTTTTCTTTTATCATTTTCTTGCTAAAAGGGGAAATGCAATGACTTCTTTGATGTCTGCATTGAAAAGATTCTTAGGAGACCATCTCAGCTCTCCTGGATTCCAAAACCACAGTATTTGACTGTACTTGTTGGGTCAGCAACAAGGAGGTCCCTGAAGTTCCTTTTTATATTGCAGATCCTATATACCCTACCTCCCAAAAATCTGGCACATTTATTACTGCCTTCCTACAAAAAAGGGGAGCAACAAGTGCTGAGGAGACAGATGCAGCAAAACCTAGAAACCAATGTGGTAAATTTGAAGTAAAGAAGACTTCAAATTCTGCCCCTGTTATTTACTACTATTATAACTATGGAGAGACAAGTCACTTAAAGTCTCTGAAACTCATTCCTCTTGTCTGTAAAATGAAGATAATTTTTGTGGCATCTACCTTATAGGTTTAGTATGAACAACAATTGAGATAAAGCATATAGGGCACTTAGTAAAACTGATATTAGTACCATATCATTGCCAACTTGTTATTTAAACAGATGGGAGTTTCTACACTATCTCTGTCTCTCTCTCTCTTCCTCTCTCTGTCTCTGTCTCTCTGTCTCTGTCTCTGTCTCTCTGTCTCTCTCTGTCGCTCTCTTTCTGTCTCTCTGTCTCTCTCTTTATTCCTCTCTCTGTCACTCTCTCTCTCTGTCTCTGGCTCTCTCTCTCTCTCTTCATTCCTCTCTCTGTCGCTCTCTCTCTCTCTCTCTCTCTCTCTCTCTCTCTTTATTCCTCTCTCTGTCGCTCTCTCTCTGTCTCTCTCTCTCTGGCTCTCTCTCTCTTTATTCCTCTCTCTGTCGCTCTCTCTCTGTCTCTTTCTCTCTCTCCCACTCACTTTATCCCACTCTTTCATTTTTTAGCTTTCACTCATTCTCATATTTCTACTCTCTTATTGCTCTTGTTCTCTTTCTCTTTTGTTACTTTAGGAAAATCCAGTCCATACTGTGCTCTCTGGGCTCAATAATAGAATGGACTTTCTATTCCAACAATGAAAAAACCAAGTATCTGTTTCTAATATGAATGCTATTATAGTCAGGAATTCAATGAATTTTTATTAAATATACATGATGTGTGAGGCACAGTACTAAATAACAGGAATATGGATAAAATATGAAACAATTCCTTCCCTCAAGGAACTTTTAGAGGGAAAATTTTGCACATACAAGGAAGTACTACATATATGCAAAGTAATTTCTGGAGAGAAGGCAGAGATCTAATGAATAGCAGTGTGTTAACAGTGCAAGAAAGGTCCTAGATAGCATGGTGGAAGGGAAGGGAAATGTATGACATATAGAAAATGTAAAGTATTAAGGAGTTGGGAATGGTGATGAAGAAAGTGAGCTATAGTCTATGCAAACTACATCTCAGAGTCACAGATATTCTGAGTGGAACCATTAGGAGGAAAGACCTGAGTTCAAATGCTATTCCTAATACTACCTCTATAACCATGGGCCAATCACTTAACTTCTCTAAGCCTCAGTTTTCACATCTCTAAAAGGGGCATAATCATACCTATATTTCTTACTGCACTGAATTTTTTGAAGCCTAAACAAGGCTTCACAAACAAGCCTAAAAGTATGTAAAGACATTGTAAACATTAGAGTGCTTGATATATATTAGGTAATACTGTGGGAGAATTCCTTTTGGAGGGGAAAGGGATCTAAGAAAAAATTTTTCCCTTAATGAACCTACAATAATTGGTAAATATACTATACTCCAGGACTTAAACTGGCCTCTCTAGATTTTTATTATTATTCCCTATAAAATGGCATGACCATAATAGAATGTTCTACCTCAAAGAGAGAAAAAAAAAGAAATTATTATCTGGAAAATGAAAGTGGCTGAAATGCAACCAGAAGGCCTGCCACAAAGCTCATTTTTCATACTTATTTTAGTGACACACTTGCTACCTTAAATATTTGGTGGTTTCTTCTTTCTAAGTATATTTTGTTGCACTGAAAATGGCCTAATTGCACAAAGTTGGGGGAGCCAAACTAAGGCCTTGTTAATCAACAGCTCTAAATAAAATCACCATAACAAGCTCAAGTACTTTCTACTCTCCAGCAGCACTGGTTTGAGGCCCCCAAACACTATGCAGCAATAACTGAAATAGAGTTTTCGGCTGCTTTCCCTCCTGGCTGAATCATTCATTGGAAAGCACATTTTGAAAAGTGTGAAGGTGAATCCAAAAGCAGCCAAAAGAGAGTTCTCAACAATTCAATGCTGAACCCAAGCAGTTTACAATTGAGAACATTACTAGCAGCCTTCCCAGCAGTTTGCACAAATGCCAGTGGGTTGCCAATTCTGAGGCACAAATGTCATTTCTTGATAAATAGATCACAGGATCATAGGGGGTTTCTGAAGCTTCTAAACCACCCTGCAAGGCGCCCCAGACATTGACTTGGCTGCTGGAGTGAATCAAAGTGGAGGAGAGGCTAAGGAAGGAGGACTCCACAGACTGACAGTGATTGAAGGTGGTCGTTTCAGGTTACAACCAAGATTAAGCACTGTACACATGCCACTGGATTTTAGTATCATATTAATAGCTTAAAGGAAACCTAGGATCCTTTTTATATGCATATGTAAAACATAGTGTCTATTGCTTTGAATATTCATAAAAAAACAAAAAAAGATATGGCTAGAATTTGCGATGATAGTCTCTTTGTGATAGCTAATACTGGGTGCAATTTATTTGATCATTACTCTCATTAAGGGAGAAGCAATGCTTTGAAGAAATCTAGAAATTCTAAAAAGCAAAGACAGCATGGATTCAAATTCTGTCTCTGAAATTAGCTTTGTGTTCCTGGATAAGTCACTTAAACACAATTAGTCTGAAGCAACCCTCAATGAGTTTCCATACAAACAAACATATAAGACTTTGACTACTGGCACTCACTAAAGATTATTGCTTCTGAGAACTAATTTCAACTGGTCACTGTAAAAAAGTATTCTCTGGAATCCATTGCTCTGACCTCTTAGAAAATAAGCTAAACTAGGGGTGGCTAGGTGGTGCAGTGAATAAAGCCCTGGAGTGAGAAGAACCTGAGTTCAAATCCGGCCTCAGTCACTTAACACTTACTAGCTGTGTGATGTTGGGGCGAGTCACTTAACCCCAATTGCCCTGCATTCTCCCCTCCAAAAAAAAAGAAAAAGAAAAAGAAAGAAAATAATCAAAACTGGAGGGAAATCCCTTCTTACTTCTCCCACATGCTCTCCTATGGATACAACTGAGATATCACCTGTTTTTGTTGTTGTTGTTGTTTTGTTTTGAATAAAGTCACATCTTATTTTCCTATAGAATCAGGGAACAGAGACTGAAGGTCATCTACATTAAGTCATTAAACTTGCAAATGAAAAAAAAATGAGGTCCAGAGAAATAAAGCACCTTGCCTCACATTATGTAGCTAGTAGAAGAGTCAAAGTTTGAATCCATCCTCTGAATATTGCTCTAGGGGGCTTCTCACTGTACTAAATATGAGGGATAACGTTTGCAGTCTAACCATGAGATAGAGGAAGTATGCTTTTGTGGTTGGTACTCTAAGGTTAGATGGGGTTCAATTTCTATAAATCCCTCTTGACAGTGTAATGGAAATGCAAATTTAAAGATCTTCCCTGTCCCTAGCTTAAGTGCACCTGGAGCCTGTGGTGGAAGGCTTGTTTTTCAGGAAAGCCCCACACCTTGATACTTTCTGATTGGGCAGTGGGTCAAGGTTGTTACAATTTCTGAGCCAGGAGAAGGCTATATAAACTCTGATGAGAGGCTTTGCTTTGGGGCTCACTTTGAGAAGTGTTGTGTGATTTGACCAGATGAGACTCTGGGAAGCTGTTGTTGAGAGCCCCCGGCTTTGAAAACCCAGATGTTGATGCTTCCCTCTCTGGTAACTGTGATTTGGTATTGATATAATGGTTGGACAGTTTGGAAGCCTGTCTGTTTGATCTGTAAGTTCTGTAACTCTGAAGTTCGGGGTGCTGACCTTTTTCCCCTGAACTAGGTAATGTGTGTTTGTTTGATTAAAGTAAGCTTGTTAACCCATTTTGAGTTGCTTTCCTTTTGAAAAGCAGATCTAAGAACCTGTGTTGGCAGTCACCCTGGGGATATTGGGGTGGTTGCTGCTACACAGTGCTGTCCCTAGGGTTTGCCACAGCCACACAGATTTTAAAATGTTAAGCATTGTCTATCCACCCCCATCTCTATAAATTCCAAACAATTTCACACAAGCTTCTCTGGGTTCTTGTTTCTAATTAGAGTGGTTCTTCCTCTCTAGATTCAAAATTTTCCATAATTAGTGATTAGCCAGTTTTACAGCCTTCAAGGTGAAAGAATTGGAGAAGAAAGTTATATTAAATGGATGAAAACTTGAATGCAAATTACTTTTCTCCATTTTTAATTTTTTCCTCAATATCTGCTTATAGTCCTTATGTATTCTAAGAGGGAATAACAGATTTCTCTAGCTTTTACCTTTTAAATACATACACATATATATGTGTATATATATATATACACATATATATGTATATGTGTGTGTTTGTGTGTGTATGTATGTATGTATAGTTTTACCGTCCTTACTAAAAGAAATTCATTCCTAAATAGAAAACTGCAGCATAAGTTGTTTCAAAGTCAATGTTGGAGACATGAATAACTGGGTTTGAAAATATCCTTAGACATTCACTAGTTATGGGATCCTGGATAAATCACTTAGTCTCTCTCATTCCTTTTGTTTTTCCTCATATATAAAATGGGGGTAATAACAGCATCTAACTGCTGGGTAGCTGAATGTGTGACTTCAAGTAAGCCCTGAGTTAAAATCTTGCCTCAGAAATTTACTATCTCTGTGACCCTAGGTAAGTCACTTAACTGTTTTATACCTTAGTTTCCCTAGCTATAAATTGGAAATAATAATAACAGGATTGCTGGTATTATTGTATTAAAACCAGCAAAGGCTGCTGTGAGAATCAAATGAGAAAACATACAAATCAGTTTGCAAAACAAAGTGCTTTATAAATGCTAATATCATCATCCTTGTCATAAAAATCTAGCATCAACCCCACAGGTTTCCTTCGAAGTTCAACTGAGATTACAATGTGTGTGTGTGTGTGTGTGTGTGTGTGTGTGTGTGTGTTGTTTAGCCATGCATTTGGCATTTCTTAGTTGTTTTATAAATTCTTCTTCCCTTCCTTTCTGTCATCGTTGCCATCATCATCATCATCATCATCATCATCATCATCCCCATCTATCATCCAGGATAGCGATTCCTGAGGGAAAGGGGCCAGCAATTCCCACACTCTACCCATACAAAGCAGGCAGGCCAGCCTTGCTAAAACAGCAATATACCCTGAAGGAAAGATAGTAATCTTGTGCCATGAAAGTCAAACCACCCCTATCACTATCTCCCCTCAGACCTTGATAAAAAAAATGCCCCAGGACCCTGAACCCAAGATCTATGGGAATAACAATGCTTCTAGAATAATGTCCCCAGACATCATTGTGGGAAGTAAAGTCTGTGAAGATATAGTCCAGCAATTGCTCCTGCAGATGATATACACATAGCTACTAAAGATATGGGGTGGTGGTGGGGAAGAAAAAGGAAAAAAAATCTCTTGTCACTAAAATCTTTGGCCCCGCCAAATGGTTCAAAATGATATGATTTTATCCATGAAAATGGCATTAAAGAAAAGGTATTACCATCTGCTTTGCTGCTACACC
Organism: Gymnobelideus leadbeateri; assembly: GCA_011680675.1. Taxonomy (NCBI): domain Eukaryota; kingdom Metazoa; phylum Chordata; class Mammalia; order Diprotodontia; family Petauridae; genus Gymnobelideus; species Gymnobelideus leadbeateri. The sequence goes on along the minus strand of WOXC01002178.1, from coordinate 165,785 downwards.
CTATGGATCATGAAACTCATGAGCATTAAATATGACTTGTAGATGTACAAGTGTCTTCCCCAATAAAAGGCAATCTCATTGAGACTGTCTTACCTTTTTGTTTGTATCCCTAGTGTTTAGTATTTTGTACACAGGAAACACTTAATAAATGATTTTTTCATTCATTCATTCCATTAATACCACATGTGCACAAAAATTCAAGAAGGTTAAAGGTGACTATCTGATACTTCTTATGTAACTGTTTCTACACATTACCCATTCAGAGCACTTGATGGCAATTTTTATTTGTCAGTTAAATTCAATCAACATGCATTTTATCTAATAGAGGCTATTTTAAGCCATCAGTCTGATTCAAGTGTTATTCTATTTAGAAAAGTCATCTCTTTTTAAAGGTGGTTTTAATATTCATGATTTAAGCAGTTAATTAAGGTTGATAGGAAATAAAGGGAAAAGAGAGTCCCTTTCAACTTTACCAAATCTGTATTTCTGTGAATCAGTTGTAAGCAAAGCTCAAACACATTTTGACTCCTTTCTGTGATTGCTAGGAGAGGGTTGTTCCTCCATCAGAAAGAACAAAGTACTTACAAAACCCATAATTTATTTTAATACAGCCAAAGGGACCATCGAGGGATCTATTTAAGTGGAAAAAAAGGTGAATTGAAAGTGTTGTGATTTGCCTCAGATCTCTTTTTATTACATAAAAATGGGTTATTTAGTCTTAGCATCATGTATAACAGATTCACCTTTTAGATCAGAATATTTAAAGTTCAAGTCATCTCCCCACCTTCCAAAAAATATGCTTTAAAATACTGATTTGAGACAATGTTTCATATTGTTTACCATAAGAAGGTTTGTTTTCTTGCCCTGGGCACAAATATTGCTAGTTATGGCTCTGCCTACAATATTAACTTAATTGCAAATCTGTTATTGTCTAAATACCATTCCATTCATTTTCAAAGCCTCAACAACCAGGTGGGACTTACCAGAATCTGTGTTCCACCAAACTAACCTCAGAGACCCCAGAAAAATCATACCATGGTAGGAAATCATAATTGAATTCTACTGGAAGATATGTCTTTCCTTTGGAAAAATTATCCCATTTTGCAGTAGTTTAATAAAAGGAGTTTCAATGCATTTTTACTGATTCTATTCACAATTATTAAGCATATATTTTCCTAAGTAGAAGACACTATTATAGGTACTGGGGATTCAAAGATAAAAGGAAACATCACTTGCTCTCAAGAAACTTATATGTTGTTTCATGTGAGCATGAAACAAAATTTGTATTTGTGTGTGTGTGTGTGTGTGTGTGTGTGTGTGTGTGTGTTTGGAGGGGATTAATGTGGAAATACAGTGAAATAATATTATAGATTAGAGTAAGTAGTGGAACTGTTATACAGAAATGGATTTGGAAGCTCACAAATTCTCCCTCAGATTACATGTAAATGTGAAAGTCCTAAATTCCTATGTAAAGAAGCCAAAACATTTTGTATTCTGAAAGCTTAAATCAAAAAATTTCCCAAAAGTGAATAGACAATATGATCCTTAATGACTCCCTGGGGCTTATTATTGAATTTAAAGTTATTAGCCATCAAAATAGATTCACAAGGTAGGGATGTTACTAGATTCTTTCTCTTTTCACTTGCAGGAAGGTCTTTCAAGATTTACTTTATCCACTGTCAGCTCTACCTAGTCAGTTGAATAGAACTTGACAGAATGACTGAAGCAATAGGATCAATTTTCAAAGACATTGCCTTGCAGGAGACTATTTGGTGTAAAAGAATGTGACAAATGGAAACCCCAAATGGATTTCTGAATAGATGAGAAAGCACTAATTACAAGACTAAAAACCTTGATTTATATTAGGTTTTTTAATCATGTTATGACCATGGAGAAATTAACATATTCATGCCAATTCTGTGAGATATGTGGACAATAATATCTAGCAAAGCATCTACTATTAAATCTTACAGATATGATGCTCTGTAGTCTTTTCACCATTAGCCTTCTCCCCAAAGCAGTACATTATCAGTGACCTTTTGGATTTAGCCGAGAACTCAGTGTCTTTTCTATTTCTAATACCTTATAATAGTATTCACTTGATTACCCAGGAACTGTTAAGAGCTGTTAGATCTAAACATTAAGGTACCTGACACTGAATTTTGTTTTTGAATTTTTTGTTAAAGATTTCACCTCTGTTCATTGATAAGGCAGCACTGGAGAAGTAGATACAGTTTTTGCTTTAGAGTCAGGAAATCCTGGATTGAAATTTTACTTCTGAAACACGCCAGCTGTATGATTCTGGGCAAATCACTTAACTTCCAAATACTTCTAGCAATTATCTAATACTTGTCCACTAAGTCATAGATGGATCATACACTTGGTGCTCCTCGGGCTGACAAAATTCCCAAGAATCACTGGTGTATCATTAAAAAAAATTCAGGCAGGCAGAGCCAAGAAGGCGGAGTAGAAACAGCTCATCCAAGCCACTCTGCCCCGAGATTTCCTCCAAACTATGTAAAAGGGGACTCTGAACAACTTCTGGAGCCCCAGCACCCAGAGAATGACACAGAAAAGCTAACCTCCCATTGAGAACAGCCCAGCAGCCCTGCAGGAAGGACCAGTACAGCGCTCTGGGAGCCAGCAAAGCGCAGACCGCGGGGAGCTGAGCTGAGCAGAGCCCAGGTCCCCATGAGCTGAGGTTTTAGCGCCAGGGAGGCAGGGCCAGCAGATGGCTGGAGGGACCACAGAACCCCAGCAGTTGTGGCGATTCCAGAATTATCAACATAGACATGCCTAGGAGAAAGTGAGAGGTTAGTGCCCTATGGACTTTGGGACCAGTATTTGGGGAATGCATCAGCTTCCTCCCCTGGGGGCTAGAAGCCTCTGAGGAGACACCCCATTTTGTAGTTTTCAGAGGCAGCTCCAGCTCCTGGCCTGCAAACTGTAGGGAGATCCAGCAATCAGTCTTGGGGGGGTAATCTAGCTTGCTTTAACCTCCCTGGATCTGGATTGTGATCTTGGGTGGAGGTCATAGGTGGGTTTCCAGCTTCCAGAAACAGAAGTTTTCCCCCCACACGTTCTGGGCAAAAATTCCCATCTGGCAGCAGAGCAATAGTGTGGCAACAAGCCCAAAAGTCAAGTAATTAAGTGGCAACATGCCAAGGCAAAGGAAACAAATTAAACAGAAAAATGCAACCCTAGACTCCTATTTTGGGGGCATAGAGCAGGAAAAGGACTGTGAGGTCAGACGTCCTGCTCCCAAAGCCCCAGGGTAAAACATGAGCGGGTTGCAGGCCAGAGAGGACCTTAAGAAGGACTTTAAAAATCAAATAAGAGAAGTGGAGGAAAAATTAGAAAGAGAAATGAGAAGGATGCAGGAAAAGTATGAAATGAGGGTCAACAGCCTGACTGAGGAAAACAACACCTCAAAAAATAGACTAACTCAAATGGCAAAGGAGGCCCAAAAGGGCAATGAGGAGAAGAATGCCTTAAAAAACCGAATTTGCCAGATGGAAAAAGAATCTCAAAAGTTCGCTGAGGAGATTCATTCCTTCAGAGTTAGACTGGAGCAAATGGAAGCTAATGACTTTATGAGAAATCAAGATGCTGTTAAGCAGATCCAAACAAATGAAAGATTAGAAGGCAATGTGAAATATCTCATGGGAAAAACCACTGACCTGGAAAATAGATCCAGGAGAGACAATTTAAAAATTATTGGTCTACCCAAAAGTCATGATCAAAGAAAGAACCTAGAAATCACCCTTCAAGAAACTCTCAGGGAAGATTGCCCTGATATTTTAGATCCAGAGGGCAAAATAGAGGTTGAAAGAATCCACTGATCACCTCCTGAAAAAGATCCCAAAAAGAAAACTCCCAGGAATATTATAACCAGGTTCCAGAATCCCCAGTCAAGGAGAAAATACTACAAGCAGCCAGGAAGAAACAATTTCAATATTGTGGAAACACAATCAGAATAGCCCAGGAGCTGGCAGCTTCTGCACTGAGGGATTGAAGGGCATGGAATATGATATTCCAGAGGGCAAAAGAGCTGGGACTGAAGCCAAGGGTCACCTACCAGCAAAACTGAGTATTTTATTTCAGGGGAAAATATGGTCATTCAGTGGAATAGAGGACTTTCAAGCATTCTTGAGGAAAAAACCAGAATTGAATAGAAAATTTGACATCCAGACACAAGAAGCAAGAGATGCCTGAGAAGGTAATCAGGGAAAAGAAATCAAAAGGAACCTATCAAAGTTGAACTATTTACATTCCTATATGGAAAAGCAATATCTGTGACTGATGATATCTTTCTCACTATGAAAATAATGGAAGAAGGGGGTGTGGTCATATGAATACATATGTGAATGCGTGTGTATATGGTTACAGTTATATATGGATAGAGGGCATAGGTTGAATTTGTTGGGAAGGGAGAATACTCAAGGGATGGAACTATGAGGTGAGAGAGGAAAGTGGCAAGAGGAGATGGGGAGAGACAGGGTAGGGTAAACTATCTCATGTAGAAGAAGCAAGGGGAAGTGGTTGCAAGGGAGGGGGAGAATAGGAAGGCAAAAAAGGCAAAACCACATTCTCATTGAATTTGGTTCAGGGAGAGAATGACATACATACTAAATGGGATATCTCAACCTGCAGCAGAATAGGGGGAAGGGGGATGAGAGGAGGGATGATGGATGGGAGGACATCCTTGGGGGGAGGGGAGGTTGGAAGTACCCACCGTAGAAGAGGGACAGGATCATGTAGGGAATGGACCAGGTGGGGGGTGGGATGAGTGGGAGGGAATTATAAGCAGCCTTGTACAATATATCTACTATGGTAATGTTTTGCATAGCTAGACATGTACATCATATACTGAATTATTTATCTCCCCAGAGGGAATGGGTGACAAGGGAGCAAAGAAATGGATCTGAAATTCGAGGTCTTGAGATTAAATGTTTCAAATATATATATATATATATATATATATATATAAATGCTCTTATTAATAATCTTTTGCTTGTAGTTGGGAGATAAGATGTGCAGGCATTGGGACACAGAGATTCACCTTCCTCTAATGGAAAAGTTGAAGGGGGTATGGGAGAAGGTGTGGGAGAGAGCAGATTGGAGGAGGCGATATGTTGCGGGACTGCTATTCTGGGAGGGTGGGTAGGGGAAAAACAGGCGGGGGGGAATGATTGTAGCTCGAAACCTGGTGGAAATAAATGATGTAAAACAGAAGTTAATAAAGCATTTGTTTAAAAAAAATTCAGCTAGGCAAGTTCCTGTTTTCCTGTGTCCTTGAAAAGTTGTACAAACAATACCAAGTTATTTGTGACTGTTGTGATTAAAGAGGCAGTATGATACAATGAGTGAATAAAATAGTAAATTAGGGGTCAGAATAACCTGGCTTTGAGTTCTGTCTCTGATATATATTTGTTCTGTGATTATGGGCAAGTCATTCTTTTAGTTTTAGTTTCCTGATCTGTAAAAGAGCGTTAATAGCATGTAACTTAGCATTATTATAAAAATCAAATGAAATAAAGTATATATATATATATATATATATATACATATATATACACACACACACACACACACACACACACAAACACATATGGATTATATATACATTAGTCTATGCATATATATGCATATAGCATAATACATGTATATGTACGAATACCTACATATGTAGGTATATATATAGGTACCTATGTATATACACACATATGCATGATTCCATCATATATATATATATATATATATGACTCTTTTATATATACATATGTGTATTTGTGTCCATGTATGGTGCTTCATAATCTTAAAATACTATGGAAAAATGAATGACTATTGCCATTTATAACAAATTATCATTTCTCATAGTACATAGAAAGCATTTAATAAATGTGTCTTCCATTCATTCACCAGAGGCACCATGTCACAATGTTTCAGAGGTGTGTCCTTAAAGGTAGGAAACCTGGGCTTAATAACTATCTCTGTTGGATTTTCGCTCTGCGAGCATGGACAAGTAATTTACCCTCCCACTGACCCCAGATAAAAGTCTATGTTATAAATTATTTACATCAATGGAGGAAACTTCTACACTGGAAATTCTCTACACTGATGAATTTATAAGTTCAGACAAAACAAAAATAACAAAAGTATTTTATTTCAAAGGACAGTCATTTCAGTCCATATGAGGAAGCAAATTAATAGAATCTGGGTCTCAGCATAAAACCTTGAATAGTGACTGGGACCCGAGGTCTACAACACAAACTTAAACTCTTTCATTTTGGTTACGTTGGTCTTTCAAGCTAATCAATTTCTCACTCCTACCTTCAGTAGACAGTCTTGGGAAGGTGTCTGCATAAATTTGATAGGATATTCTGATCATTACATGGTTCACTGGACACGCTGAGACACCAGAACATGGTAAACAACATTGACCAGCTCTGCTGAGTTGTAGTTCAATCGTTTCTGCCATGCAAACATGATCACAGCTGTGGGCACACCAGGCACTTTTCCATATATATGTATATTATTCTTAATTAAAAATGAAGATGCTGATTCAATAGGAGTCAAGCATTAAACTCTTATTTTTCTTTTAGTATAGTGACAGATTTGGTCCCTACTGGCTATCTTACCTGTGATCTTTGACATGTCTGTTCAAAATAGTTAGCCTCATGGATGGAGAAGACTCTTTAACAAAGGGTACATGTGGGGACAGCACAAAAACTAGGTGAACGTTTCCTAATGTAACTAAAGTGTATTAGATACTCTTCATCCTTACACACTCTCCATTCTACACAAACTGGACTGCTTGCTGTTTCCCCAAAATGCCATTCATCTACGATCTCTGTCCCATTGCGTGTAACATTTTTTTATTTTCAAAGTACTTGTCATTCTTGAAACTTCTACTTAGAATACTTTCAAAGTTCAGCTCAAGTACAAACTTCTATGCAAGGCTTTTCCTATGTATACCAGTGGCTAATGTTCTTTGCATCTGACATGTATTTGTATTCATTTTCTATATATTTTGTGTTTACTTATTTGTGAACATGTTGACTTCTAGAATATGTGCTCCTCAAAGGAAAAAATAAAACCATGTATGTACGTATCTGTGTTCCTAGAAATTAGAAGTGCCTGACACACTTAAAAAATCCTTGGTTTGTTTAATCAATATTTGATTTTGTTTTTTTTACTGTTTTCAGGAGGCAGTTGAGATAAAGTGACTTGCCCAAGGTCACATGACTACTAAGTGTTAAGTGTCTGAGGCCAATTTGAACTCAGGTTCTCCTGACTCCAGGGCCAGTGCTCTATTATCTGTGCCACCTTAGTTGCCCCTGAATCAATAAATTAATCAAATTATTTTTGATAAGTAATTAGGGGCAGCTAAATGATGCAGTAGATAAAGTCGTGTGCTTAGAGTAGGGAAGACCTACGTTCAAACCTAGCCTCAGACACTGGTTGTGTGACTAAAGCAAATCACTAAACTCATTTGTCTCTGTTACTTGTTTTGTGTCTCCCAGAGTTGTGGTGAGAATCAAATTTAGATAATAATTGTAAAACACTCACCACATTGCCTGGCACATAATAAACACTGCATAAATGTTAGCTGAAGCAGGTGGGTGGTGCAATGGATAAAGTGCTGGACCTGGAATCAGGAAGATATATTTACATGAGTTCAAATGTGGCCTCAGAAACTTACTAACTATGTAAACCTAGGGAAGTCGTTTAAACTTGTTTGCCTCAGTTCCTCATCTATAAAATAAACTGGAGGAGGAAATGTCAAACCACTCGAGTATTTTTGCCAAGAAAACCCCAAATGGGGTGACAGAAAATCGGACATGACTAAAACAACTGAATGACAATAACAACAGATGTTAGCTATTGTAATAGTTCTTGATTATAATTTAGGGATGAACTCAGCTGCTTCTACATTCATGAAAATAATTCTAGTTCTGTTAGCACTTTCTAAATATCAGTTCCCCAAGAAAAAGGCAAAGTTGTTCTGTTCTGGTTAATTCAATTTCTCCCAGGGCTACAGCTAATAACTGAAAGAACCAAGATTCGAACCTAGATCCTCTGTATTCAAATGAAGGCCTCAGTCAAGGAAATCACCTGTCTCTTCAGTTCTTTGACTTTCCAATTCAGTCCTGCTCATTAAAGTCTCAATTTTGACCTCTAACGCACCCAGTTTCAAAGAACCATAATTTCCATGGCTAATGAAAATATTTTAGTTGTTTGTAAGGAAACTTTATATCTTTAGATTCTTTATAAGGCCATTATAACTAAATATAAAAGCAGATTTTCAAAATGTAACTCACACAGAGATCACCCCCTTTATTTTTCATAAATGGCACTGTCCATTTCTAAATCAGAACTAGGAAAAGGCAGACAGATTTCCCAAAGCCTTTGGAGATTGTCTGATAGAAGAATAAGATGTTACTCCTGCCAGGTTGTCTCTGTCCTTGGTGTCTCTTGATCTTTTCACTTCAAAATGAGAAATTTAGAAGCTTTGATGTTTCCTATTTTCTTTTTGTAACATTCATCTCTCATTCTCTGTGCTTCTTTGTCCTTTGGTGGACACTTTTTCATCTGCTGGTCTTGTAATACCCTTTCCTCCCATTGTCTCTCCTTGCTATTCACTTTTTCCTCCAGAACTAAGGAGGAGGAAAAAAAATTAAAAATAAGTAAAAGTAGAAATATAAATAGGAAAAGTGGATAAAAGTGAAAATATACTGGTATTTTTGTCCAGGCAAATATCTTAAAAATATAAACTAAAACATTTCATTACAATTGGTAAAATATTGACAAAAAAAAAAAAACCTCAATAAAATGAATCCTGGAAAAATGTGAAGAACATTGACCTTGGAACTAAGAGAAATCTGAACCTGAATCCCAAGTTTGACCTTCATTAACTATGTATACACAGGCAAGTCAGTAAAGTCCTCAGAGCATGTTTTCTCATAGGGATAATAATACTAGTAACATCTACCTCACAGGTTTGTTCTAAAGGTCAAATGAAATGTTTTGTTTACTACAGATCTGTAATTTCAGCTGTGTTGGGAGTCTCAATTGTGAGAATACTTTCTACTCTGAAAATCTTCAACTCCTTAGTCTCTTAAATTCTTGGAGTGAGGGTTAAGACCAGGAGGGAGAGGTTAAGTGACCTCTTAAAAGTTATAGAGCTTAAATGTGTCAAAGGGAGTATATAAGCCAGATCCTCCTGAGTTCAAAGTCCTGGTAACTACATACTTGCTAAATTATACTGTATCTTATAAATGTAGATAATGCATGTGAAGTATGTCATAAGCCTTACAGATCATTATCAATGTTTTCCAGTTAACATTTAGTCAGCATTGTAGGCTCTCCTTGATGAATATTTTTCCCCTGATATAATGTGATAGAGATTTGCAATTTTAACTTGACCACCCTACTGCAACCCTACTCACACCCTCCCCTTCTCTTCTTCCCTCCTTCTAGCCTACCCTTGTACAATATTTATAGTCTCCAGAATTTTCTCATTATTAACCTAAAACTTCTCCAATAATTCATATGAGTTGCTGATTCATTGCTGTTCTCCGTTCACTCCAAAATCCTGATACTAACAATAATTCACTTTTATCTAGATCTTATAGAATGGTTACAGTTCATGCATTAACTCCTTTGGTTTATAGAGCAACTAATTAAATAAGTACTTCAAAAGTAACACCTGCATGATGCACCTTTCTCACTCACTTTCTGGCCTGGCTCTCTCATTTCAAATAGTGGAAGATCTTGGTTACCAGAGAAGGGCCACCACCTACACGTTGTCAGTGTTCTATGGAATATCTGGCCACTGCACCAGATGACTCTGGAGGAGAAACTGAGGCTACTGACCTTGAACAACCCTCCCTCAGTCAAATCAAAGTCAACTGCAAGTCATGTCATCATTTCCCTGATTATCCTCTTCAAAAACAAAGGACAAACACAATAACACAATGGAATAAACCTCTTGTGGATTGTTACACTCCCCCTATTCACTAATATGGCTCTCAAGCCCCCACCAATATTAATACTAATTAGCCGATCACGGCAATGACACATTAGATCTTTATTCCGCAAAATTTTATTTTAGACTCAAACAACAGAACATAAATAGAGAATAGAGAAAAGAAACAAAAACATATCATAAACTTAAATATTGGAACTTAAATAAAAAGTTAGAAATAATAAAAGCATGTCATGTATTTTTCCAAAATTTTATTTTAGACTCAAATGTCAGAACACAAATAGAGAATAAGGAAAAGAATAAAAGCATCACAAATTTAAATATTCAAACTCAAATACAAAGTTAGAAAGAAATAAAAGCATGTCATATGCATAGCAGCACATAAGATAGGATTCCAAGCATGTAACAATAAAATTTTGTTTCAAGAAAGCCTGTATGATACATAATATTTGTTGTGTTAAGAATTGTCCATCTTTTCTTCACTTCCTTGTGAGTTTTCTTTTGTTCTCTGCCATGCACATTTTTACTTTGTTCCCCCCTCCCAGAAGGTCACAATAAAGTTTAGATATGCTTCTCTATAGCTATATATGTATACATACATACATACATACATATACGTATATATGTATGTATGCATGCATGTATATATATGTATCCTCTCCCACATCCCCCAGAAGGCTACAATAAAGTTTGTATCTTAAATATAACCCTTTAATTTAATGTGAAAGTAACCACAAAAACAACAACAATATCAAATGTAGTCAAATAATCAGATGAAGATATAATAAACAAACCATAGTCTATACACAAATCTTGGTCTCACTTTCTCACCAATGCCCTTAATATCTGTGGGAGAGGGGGTCACAAACCTACAGAAACCTGTTAGGGAAGCACATGAGTGAAATAAATGCATTTGATCAAGGCAACCCACAACTTTAAAACAGTAAACTTGGTGTCCTCTTTCTATAGCAAAAAATTATCCATTGATGACTTTACTTTCCTTGATGACCATAACTTTCATATTGAAAAAAAAAAAAGAAATGATTCATTGATGACCATACTTTCTATATTGAAAAAAATGATGTCACTGCTAAACTGAATTGATCCATGCTATGTTTGAATAATATCTCACTCTATTTGGGTGTTTCTGACAAACTAGTTGATATAATAGATGTTTTCTCTGATTCTCCGCTTCTAAGCTCTTCTTCTGTTCAGCTGGACTTACTCTTCAATGGAAATTTTAGTGTTCATCATTTAGAGTTTCAGGTTTATTGTTGCCTTCAGCTAAAGTTAGTAGAAGCTGCTCCTATTTAGTTCCATTAGAGGATATTTTTCTCTTCCAGAAACACAAATATTACATAATATTTGAAACATAATATTACAGTGAACAGAAATATCTTCTCTCTGTGTCCTATTACCCTGCAACCCTACTCACACCCTCCCCTTCTCTTCTTCCCTCCTTCTAGCCTACCCTTGTACAATATTTATAGTCTCCAGAATTTTCTCATTATTAACCTAAAACTTCTCCAATAATTCATATGAAATTGCTGATTCATTGCTGTTCTCCATTCACTCCAAAATTTCTATGATACTCTACATTATTATCTTCAATCAGCAACTATTGTCTCAGAACATTAAGTCAGACTTAATTTCAGCAGTTGATTCTTTGAAAACTCTGAGCCCCTGACAAGTGAACTTTAAAGGCAAAGCTAACTTAGCAACTGCTTTTCTCAGAAGCACATTCATGTTTCAGAAAGATGAACTGATTTTCTTTAAGGATCACTGCCTAATACAAATATTATTATTCTATTTTATAATTGTAGTACATGTGTGAGGTGTCAACCAATGCTGTACTGCTCTATACCTCTCACATAAAGTGAAACACCGACTTACTCTCTGGCAATCTCAGTATCTCCAATCTGCCCTCATTCAAAACATAAAGCTCTCCAGAAAAGAACCATCACCAGATGAATCCTAGAATAACCTAGAATCCTAGATTTCACTCTGTTATAAGGGAATATATTCCTTCTACTCACTACCTTAATTTCTTGAGCTTCTATTAATACACTACCATTTATATAAACCTAATATTCACAAGGATGCCACTTTTACTCAGTCATTTCCTTTGCAATAAGGAAAAAGGCATAATTTCATCAGTTACTCATATTGAACCAAATTAAAAGACAATAAATATACCACAATTCACATATATACTTTGTTAAGATGCTTTGAATAATTTGCTCTGTATTTGTGGGAAAAAATGGTTACTCTTATAGAATCTGGCAGTTAAAACAAAAAAGTAAATAAAACCAATATTCACAGGGTAAGTCACAATTCTGGACTACTGGCTTTGATATTAACAATTCATTCAGGTACACTAGTATCAGATGAAGCTAATCCTATACTAACAACTTGCCTTCTGATCTTCACCAATCTCCAACTTAAAAGGAAAATCCCATTTTCCTTGATTCTTGAACTAACAGAGACTGTAGCAACTTTTAATTTGGAATTATTTTTAAAAGGAATTGCACATATATGTACATATATACATGTCTATATGTGTGTATGTATGTATGTATATGTTTTCTTTTATTCAGAAAAAGGCAATGTTCATCAAGCTAATTCTGGGCAATGCAGACAAACCCTATTCCTTCACCAATATGCTGCATCATCTAATCAGTGTAGAGCAAACAACTCACAGGAAATAAGCTTTCTGAGAAAGTAAAAAAAAAAAACAAAAACCTCACCCAGGACTTCAATCTTAAGGATTCTACATTGCCCATTTAGTTTTCTCTCTACAATTTGAATTAGCTCTCTACATAAAAAGCTGAAAATCCTATCTTTCCCCTTTATGTTTTTTTACCTTTTTTTTTAATTACTGAGGGCAATAGAAAGCAACAGGCACTACTGAAAAACTTCACATCTCTTCAACTATTGGGGTCCCGGAAGGGCAATATTTGACATTGAAGTCCTTCTCCAATGACCTCCTATCTTTTTTCAACCAATTAGTTTTGTACCTGTTGAGGTTGCCACATTATCAGCTATCTCTGTCAGAGACAGTATCTGCTCGAACTTCCATTGCAATTTGTTCAATAGTCAATCTTCTCTTGGCAGATTCTTTAATATTCAATCTTTAACCTATTTTTAATGGTTCAAATTGGTATCTCATGGTCCTTAGCAAGTCATCTTTCATTTGTGAGATTAAAAAATACACTGTCTCCCCTCATGAAATAAACTACCTTATTTTAATCATTCTATGATCTCCTAATAGTCATGTGATTTTTTTTTTGTTTTGTTTTGTTTTGGAGAGCAATTGGGGTTGAACGATTGCCCAAGGTCCCACAGCTAGTTAAGTGTTAGGTGTCTGAGGTCAAATTTGAACTCAGGTCCTCCTGACACAAGGACCAGTGCTCTAATCACTGTACCGCATAGCCACTCCAAGTAATGTGATTTTTAAAAATAAGTGTCATGCTCTTATGCCCTATGTCTTAAAATACACAAATGAGTTGTGGAACCACAATGCCCTGAAGCTATGTCTATTCTAGAGTCTTGAAAAAGTTCAACTGTTTAGTCTTTGCCACTGATAATAGTGTTTATTCATATTCACATTTTTATTTGTAAATAAAATTTTTCTTTTCCCAACCTTTCCCTTTTAAATCATCATTTTTTCACATTCAAAAGAAATATTACCCCAGGGGAAGCCGGTGGCACAGTGAATAAAACACCAGCCCTGGAGTCAGAAGGACCTGAGTTCAAATCTGGCCTCAGACACTAAACACAAAAGCTAGCCATATGACCTTGGGCAAATCACTTAACCCCAACTGCCCTCAAAAAAAAAAAAAGAAAGGAAGAAAGAAAGAAAGAAAGAAAGAAAGAAAGAAAAGAAAAGAAAAGAAAAGAAAAGAAAAGAAAAGAAAAGAAAAGAAAAGAAAAGAAAAGAAAAGAAAAGAAAAGAAAAGAAAAGAAACATTACCCTAGATGATTTCAAAAGTGCTTTGAGTTTACATGTTTATTGCCTAGTTCATTTTCTTTTTTTCCCATGAGGCAATTGGGGTAAAGTGACTTGCCCAGGGTCACACAGTAAGTATCAATCATCTAAGGCTACATTTGAACTCAAGTCCTCCTGACTCCAGGGCCAGTGCTCTATCCATTGCATTGCCTACTTCCTCACCTTACTCCAGTTCATCCTCTATACCTTTTTTCAATCAACCTGTTCAAGGATATCTAAAGCTTACTTCTTTACATACAAAATTTTACCAGTTTTTACTAAAGATCCTATATTTGATTTCATGCCTCCATGAATTTCATGCCTCCACGGGGTATAGGGGGGAGTAGAGGTATGGGGAGAAAATTTGAAACTCAAGGTACTCTGGAACCTAATGTTGTAAACCAAATGCAAATAATTATTTTTAAACGCAAAATATGAAAAAAAAACCACTGTTCATCATTGGTAGCAACTTGTACGCTAACTATTAGAGGCATTTTTATGATGGGCATGTATGTGTATCAACTTTCTTATAAAGGGACAATTTTGTGACCAATTGGGATCCAACTTACCTTTCCAGTTGACTGCATTGACTTAGGTATCACTTGGCACTATGTTTTGGAAGTAAGATGACACCCTGGAGCAAGCCCTCATAATCTCACTAGCTTATTGATTAACATCCCTTCTTGTCTCTCTCCATTCCAATTTCCATTGCCCAGCACTGCTGCCGAAGTGATCTTTCTAAAGTGCAGGTCTGACCGCATCACCACTGCCACTCATAGACTCATTGATCCCTTTAACCTGCAGGATGAAGTATGAAATGCTCTATTTCATTGTTTAAATCCCTTCCTTCCTTTCTAGCCTTCCTGTACTTTTCTGTCCTATTTGTACTATATGATAAAGAGGCACTGCCTTTTTAAATATTTTCTGACAATGCATTCCACCTCCAAAATTATGTCTTTTCCTTAGTTCTTAATTCTTTCCCTCTTCACCTCCACCTTCTGTCTTAACATTATTCAAGATTCATTATTAACCCCATTTTCTATAAGAATTCTTTCTTAGTTTGCCCTCCATTCTCACCCCCACCCACTCTCTGCTAGGGAGATTACCTCTTATTTAAGTTGTATATGTTTTGTATGTACATAATTGTCCTCATGTGGTTTCCTCCTCTAGAATATGAACTTCTTGAGATCAGGGATGGCATTTTTGCCATTCTTTGTATTCCCATCACCTTGTAAAATGACTCTCACATAATAACTGCTTTAAAAATATTTATTAACTGACTTTGAGCTACAAAACTGCTAACCTATGAAAGAGGAAATATGTCACACCCATCACTGAATGATTTAAATATTTTCTCTGTGAAAAAGCATTTTTGTTTCCCTGTTAGTACCAAACTTCTCCATATAAGAAGAAAACATTATGAAGGGGTGGTATCTTATACTAACGAGAGAGAGAGAGAGAGAGAGAGAGAGAGAGAGAGAGAGAGAGAGAGAGAAAAGAAGGAGGAGGAGGAACAGCAGGGGGAAAAGAAATAATTAAGTTTCTAAGACTTACGTTAAGTGACTTGATTGGTCATGTTTTCTACAAGTTATCAGAGATGGGATTCAAATTTAGGTCTTCTAATTTCTATTCTAATGTAATTTCTCCTACACTGTACTAACCCTCCCTTAACTTCCATCATGGTTAGAAAATCAGCTTTCTTAGGATCTATATATATCCCATGACTTAGATAACCTAAAATGGAAACTTCGCTGTTAACTAAACAATAACTCACTTTAAACCAATGAAACAAAGGAGAAAATGGAAACCCACACCCCAACCAAGCTCATTGTTTCCATATTAAGAAATAAAAGTACTTTTTCCCCCAGTTTTAGTCATCTTACATAGGTTCCAAAAACTGGTGAAAGGGATTCCCGAAGCAACTGTTTTAACTTGAAAATTCCCTGCTTCAAATATTGTTACACCAACATTGGAGTCAAAGGACCTGGCTTATAATCTCATCTCTGATGCTCTCTTTCCTTTATCTATAAAATAAAGGGATTGCCCTAAACAGCTTCTGAGATCCCCCCAATCTCTAGATTTATGATTCAATGAAATGTCCTAGGATTGCTCCTGATGACCTCAGCTTCTCATAGGCTCAGACCCCTTTTAGATTAATATTAAAAGAGCACCCCTAATCATAAGAGTCTAACAGCTTCTGGCTCTGAATTTTCACAGCTCTTTCCGCCATACACTGCCAATGGTATGGAGTTCAACTGTGTATAATATATTGATTTTGTAAATGCAGCATGATGAGGTTGCAAACCAGTGTGAAAATGATGACAGCAATGCACTCAACAAGAATAAGAAATTTAAAGAACATACAGCTTTAGAGGAAAATATGTATAAATTTTATTTTATACATATTATATTTGAATCTAGCATCAGTGTTAAATTCTCAATTGCTAATGCATGTCAAGAGTACAGGAAAGAGAATAGGATATATAAATTAAGTAGTTTGCTGAATAGAGGTAATGATTGAACCTATGGGAACTAACTTCACCAAGGGAGAAAATCGAGGGAAAAGAAAAGAGGGAATAAGTCACAGTCTTGAGGGAAGTTCACATCAAAGAGGTATGATGTGGACATTGACCAAAGAAAGAAGACTAGAAAAGGGTGATATGATAGGTAGAAGGAGCAGATCATAATGGAAGCCAAAGGAAAAAGAGATTGTCAAAAGTATCATGAGACAGCTAGGTCAGCAGATAGAGCATTCTGCCTGTAGTCATAAAGACCTGACCTTAAATTTGGCCTCACACATTTGCTAACTTTGTGACCCAGAGCATGTCACTTGACTCCTGTCTTTTTCAGTTTCCTCATCTGTAAAATGAGTTGAATAACAGCACCTGCCTCAAAGGGGTGTTGGAAAGATCAAATGAAATAATCTGTAGAAAGGACTTAGCACAG
Organism: Gymnobelideus leadbeateri; assembly: GCA_011680675.1. Classification (NCBI taxonomy): domain Eukaryota; kingdom Metazoa; phylum Chordata; class Mammalia; order Diprotodontia; family Petauridae; genus Gymnobelideus; species Gymnobelideus leadbeateri. The sequence continues at coordinate 148,860 of WOXC01002178.1, read as the reverse complement.
TGTCACTCATGTGATAGGCACTTAATAATTGTATATTTCCTTTCCTCCTTCCCTTCCAATTTTATAGATGAAGTGATTATAGGTGCTGAAATTGCAAAAAAGTCAAGAATGATCAGGGTTGAAAAAAGATCATTGGATTTCATAGTTAAGTGATTACTAGTAACGTTTTCAAGGGTGGTGTCAGTTGAATGGTTTGGTTATAAGGGGATGGACAACTCTTTCTAGGAGAGTGGCAAAGAAAGGATTAGAGGGGATATTACAGAACAATGGTTGCAAGGTTCTAAACCTAAGCATGTTTTTTGGACATCAGGGAAAGACAAAACAGAAAAGTCTAGCTCCAAAAAGTATCTTTTGGGTCCCATTTGCTGTTTAGTTCTGTGTAGAAATTAATATACAGTCTATGATTTACTTATCATGTTTATTTATACTCATTGACATCAGTGAGGTCAAATGGTTGAGGCCCAAAAAGCAAAAAAAAAAAAAAATATCTGCTACACGAGAAGCAAATGGTACATGAGAAGCACATGGTCCCAAGGTCACCGATGAACAAAATGTTGGATAAGCTTGGATATGATAAGGAAATGCATTATTTGTATTATTATATTGATTGACTGAAAACTACTTTGTTTCTAGGCAGATATACAGACACAACCTTAATACAGAAACAATTTTCATGATCTTTCATCTTTGATTGAAAATATTAGTTTTCAAAATGAGATTTTTATTGTTCCTAAATGTATGATATAGATTTCCAAAACAAAGCCTTGGAGGATAGTGGAAAAAACAATGCCTCTGGATTTCTAAATTCTGATTCAGCTCTTGATGCTTATTAATGTGCTTGTGTGATCATAGGTAAGTTACCTGACCACCCTGAGGTTCAGTTTCTTCATCTATAAAATTGGGAATGGGGAGAAATAAGTAACCTCTTAGCTGAGTGTATGGCACAAAGTAGGTGATTAAAAATGGTTATTGACTGACTGTGAGTGCATTCTAGCTCCTCTCTCTCTCTCTCTCTCTCTCTCTCTGTTTTAAATAGGTTTGGTCAGGGAAGGAAGGTATGTAATTGTTGACTAACAGTCTTAAGTGACACAATCCAAATGAAGATATATAGGACTTTGCCTGCCTAAAGAAATTGAGTGACCCTGCAGCCACACAGACTGATATGATTCTTTGATTAAATTAGCCAGCTGGTCACTGCCCATCTAGTGAGTTGTTTGCCAAACTTAGCCATAAAAATTTAGGTAAATGGCTAGTAAAATTGGGCAGAATAGCTTACTCATTTGACAATTGTATTTTAATAAGCACTTTAGAACAGTGTCTGGAATATAGTAGGTGCTTAATAAATATATAATTAGAGAATAATAAAACTTTAATATAACAAATCTCACTTGTCATTGGATGTTGCTTCTGTCACTTATTGTTTTTTTATTTGCATTATCATGTGGTCTTTACACTAAGTTTTAATTTGCACATAGTCTTTACTCAAATTTCCCCACTAACACTGAAGAGTATTCCTGGGACAGATGATCCTTAGATCCCCTTAACCTACTTTGTGCAATGCACTGACCTAAGAGTCAACTATTCCACTCACCCACAATTTTATAGATGAAGAAACTAAAGCTCAGGGAGTCAGATGACTTCCCTGTGATGACATAGGCACTTTAATAAGCATTGAGGACTAAATCTGCTATTCTATTGCAACACAATTTGTTGTTGTTGAGGTTTTTTTTTTTTTTTGTCATGCCGGATTTTCCAAGAACCAATTTGGGGTTTTCTTGGAAAAGATCTTGGAGTGGTTTGCCATTTCCTTGTCTAGCTCATTTTACAAATGCGGAAACTGAAGCAAACAAATATAATTGACTTCTCCGGGGTCATAGTGTCTGGGGCCAGATTTGAACTCATGAAGATGAGTCTTTCTGAGCCAGGTCAAACACTCTATTCATGGCATAATCTAGAAGCCCTAACTGTACATTATTTAATGGGTTTTTATACATGGTGCAGTTTCATATTCATCCCAATTATTCTTCTGTGCCTTCTTTTAAAAAACCCTTTTAGAATACCCTGTAGATCAGCTGAGATTAATTACATAATATACATTATAGTTTTAAAACTTTAAAATTAAAAATTAGGGCAAATAGGAAGAAAATACATCAATCAGCAAACATATTTTAACAAACTACCATTCAGTTAGGAAGAAGAATGGGTGAATCCAAGAGACAAATCTAAGGAAATATGAAGAAATGGGTTAATGATTTGCCCATTTGATGACCACCCAAAGAACAGTATTGCAAAATCTGAGTGACTAGCACCTCTCACCACCAGACCTGGGAATTATCAGGATTTTACAGGCATTAATTTTAACTCAGATGGCAAAATGTCTCAGAGTTGGTGGGACATGACAACATAAAGTCCAATGGCTTGTGTTGGCAGGTATAGGAAAAAAAACACTTCAATGTCTGCAATTAAACTGTTCTATTAATGTTCGTAGGGCTGACACTGACAGGAGGTTTAGAGTTATTGTCATGTCTGCAAACCCCAATAGGATAAATCAGGATAAGTGGTGAATGCCTTAGGCTTGAGGCTTTTACCTTCCCTCCCAATTCTTTATTTCACCTTTCTTTAACAACCTTCAAGTTCCCATTCCAAATTTCCTGCCAAACTTCCTGAGAGCCATCATCATGAATTCTCTAAGATTTAGTTTCCAAACATACATGCCATCCTTCGCAATAGCAATGTGGTAATACCCTTCAACCTATTCTCTCTGTAGTGGTAACAGCATAACTTTGGAGCTTTTAAGTGAAATACATGGAACTACTTGGAAAGTGAAACTGCTCAACTTGTATTTGCTTCTGTTTTCTTTGAAGAGGAGAATGATATTTAGATTAATGAGAGCATAAAAATGATCTAATGGGCACTTGAAGCTTATGAAGAGTAGGTAAGAAAGCACTTGCTTGTATTCAGTAAGTTCAAGTCATAAAACCTAGATGAATTAAAATTTAAGTTCTAGTTCATCTATTTACTGAAAGAAATGGCAAGGCTGATTTCTTTCAATATTTTTGAAAGATCATGGAAAGTAAGAAAAGTGTCAATGGGGTTAGGAGAGAAAAATGCTTTTTCAAATTTAAAGAGAAGAAAATGGAATCTTTGCAATGTTAGTTACAGTTTGATTTCAGGGGTGGGGTGGGATTATAGAATTAAATGGTTGATTACTAAATACCTAGAAAAGGAACTGGGATCCAAAAGGACCAATGTGGCTTCATTAAGCATGAGTCATCTTTAACTACTTTTATTTCCTTTTCCTGACAGAATTACTGATCAGGAGATAATAATAGTTAAATTCATATGGATTTTTGCAAAGTGTTTGGCAAAGTCTATTAAACTTTTCTTGAGAAGAAAATGGAGAAATGGCCAGACAAATAATAGTAGAGTTATGTTCATTAGGTTGAATGAAGAGACCCAAGAAATGTCACTAATACTTGAATGTCAACTTGGAAGGCAGTCTTCTGTGGAATGTCCAGTCATATGTGCTTAGTGCTGTGCAGTTTGACACTTTTATCAATGACTTAGATAAAATTGTAGCTGGTACACTCATATATGATGATAACACAAATCAAAGAGGCATAACACAGTATATGATAGAGTTTGGACTTAAAACACATTTCAGATTGACAAAACAATTCAATTAATATCAAAAGATGAAAATCAAGAGACATACATATAAAGTTTCATACTTAGGTTGAAAATAAGAAATCCCATTTACATGGGTTGGGAAGGTGTGGCTAGAACATTTCTGTCAAAAATGTTCTTGTAGTGGCTTGTAATCCCAGTATGAGTCAACCATGAGTGTTAGGGCAATTGTTTCTTCCTTTTTTATTTAATTTCTTTGTTTTTTTTTAAAGAAAAGAAGAAGAGGGGTGGCTAGGTGGTGCAGTGAGTAGAGCACCAGCCCTGGAGTCAGAAGGACCTGAGTTCGGATCCGGCCTCATACACTTAACATACACAAAACAAAAACCTAGCTCTGTAACCTTGGGCAAGTTACTTAACCCCAATTGCCCCCCAAAAGGAAAAAAAAAGTAGAAGAGACTTGAAAGCCATCAGACTTCGAACAAATCTATTTCTCTCATTTTACAGATGAGGAATCACAGAATTCTTGAGTTAGAATGGAACTCAGTCTAACCCATACTTCAAAGCAATACCTACTATAAAATAACAGACAAGTGATTTTCTCCCCTGAGGAGAAAACCACTTCCTCCCAAGACAGCTCATTGCACTTATGGGTGACTCTCATTGTGAGCAAGTTTTGTTTTGTTTTGTTTTTTCATTTGTTTTCTCTTATTTTGTTTTTTGTCTGGTATCAAGTCTAGATTGGTCTCTTTGCAACTTTTAAACTTCTCCCTTATTCCTGAGTGTTCTTTTTAGCCAAACAGAATAGTCTAACCCTTCTCTCCCATGTTAGCCCTTCAAATATCTATTTGGAAAACGAACTATCAAATACCTTCTGATGCATCTCCTCTCCAGGCTAAATGTTTCCAAAGTCTTGAACTAATCAGTATATGATCTGGAACCAATGCCCTTTTCTAAATGATCTCCATATTATCAATGTCCTTCTTAAATTGTTCTGCTCCAGCAATGAAACTGAAATTCAGCAAGGTGAAATCATTTGTCCTAGAACTAAGTAGTAAGTGCCAAAACTAAGATTCAAAGTCTTGTCTTATGAATCCAAACCCATGCTCTTTCTGCTATACCACACTGACCTCAGGCAGGTAATAAATTATCTATTGAATGGAATCAAATCCCATGTACCACAGACTAAAATAATAGGACATTAAAAAATAACTGAATATCCTTCTCTACTTATGCTAACAGAGTTGAAAGAAAAAAGTTCCTAATAGTAATAACAATAAGCCACACTGCAGCTAATAGAGAGCTGACTACATTTTATTTTTTAAAATAGAAAACTATTTTTGTGATGTTTGATTTTTGCCAAATTTAATAATTAAAATGCTTTATAGCAAAATTGAATATTTACCAGTGCAAGCACTGATTATGTTAATTTGAATTATGCATGCTTTTTTCGAATGTCCTTATGAATTTTTAAGTCCTTCAGACAGACATGGTGCAAGCCTATTTCAATGTCTTTTCAAATGGAAACGGATTAGGCGTTTCTCATGAATCTTTTTCTTAACTAAAAGCATTTATATTTTATATATTCATAATCTTTTTTGCAGTCAACAGATATGACATATCAGTAGTAATCTGCCTTACTATTTCTGATTGCTTACAAATTCACATAGCCTAGGATTTTCCTATATCTTGACTGCTAATCTTCCTTGGCTTAACCACTCTTTAACTCCTGCCAAACAAACACCTGTGGTAAATAATGAGATGGAACATTCCAATGTTGGGTTAAGAGTCTAAAAAGATTATGTTTAAATGATCAATGAACAACAAATTAAGTGTATAACAACTAGAAATATACTGTAAGTTGTACCAGACAGTCAATAATCCAATCAAGACAATATTTACTTAGCACCTACTCTGTTTCAGGCACTGCACTAAGTATGGTTGTCCTTCCTGCTCCAAGAGATCCAAAATGACATCACTTTTTAAAATCACAGTGTGTCTGACTGTGGCTGATCAGACCAATATAAGCTTGGGATGCTCTAACAAAGGTAAGGTACAAATAGTCTACATGAACATTTGGGGTGGATTTTCTAAATTTGTTCATCTTGCATTTCTTTTGAGCTCCTTCTATATTGCTTTGCTCTAAGAGCACAGGAGCTTCTCTGATAAAAGCCTGCCATGATGAGCAGTTCTGCATCACTGTCTCCCATGACATATACTCAGTTCCAAATTTCTTCAGATAGACCTTGAGAGTGTCCTTTTATGGTCTCCTTATATAGTTTCTTCTGACCACTAAGTGAGCACTTACACACAGAGCACTTGCTCTGTATAAGTTCTCCATAAAATAGGCTTTTTGACAAGTATACATTTTGCATTCAAACAACATGGCAAATCCATAAGAGTTGGACTCTGTACAGTAGAATATGAGTGCTTGGTAGTTTAGTTCAAGAAAGGACTTCAGTGTCTGGTGTCTTATTCTGCCAGGTGATCTTCAGAATCTTCCTAAGACGATTCATATAGAAGCAATTCAGTTTCCTGGCATGGTTCTGGTATACTGTCCAGATTTCATAGGCATACAACAATGGGGTAACCACAATGGCTCTGTAGCTCTTCAGTGTGAGTCAGATTAATATGTCTTCTCTCCCACAGTATTCTTCCAAACCTTTCAAATACTTACCTAGCTCTAGCAATGTGTGTGTCAAGCTCTGCATTAATGTATACACTAACCTCAATATCAATGTGTACATCCCTGAAAAACATACTACCAGGATAAGTGAACTTGTCCACAGTATTCAAAACTTTTCCATTTTCTATAACCAGTGATTCCACATATGAATGGTATGGTACTGAGTGATGGAACACCTGCATTTTGTTGGTGCTAATTATTAGGCCAAAATTAGCACAAGCAGCCTAGAATTGATCCATACTTTGTTGCATCTCAGTTTCAGATGCTGCATTAAATGCACAATCATCTGCAAACAGAAAACCATCACCAACTCTCTCTCTATTTTGGCCTTGGCTTTTAGCCTTTTCAATTTGAAGAATTTATCATCAGTGTGGTAGTTGACCTTGTTGCCATATTTCCTTCATTGAAGGTGTTTGACAACATGACTGAAAACATCATGCTTTTTGGGAGCAAGCACAGAACCTTGCTTCACTCCATTGGTGAGTGGGAAAGCATGACAGCATCATCCATTATCCAGAACCCAGGCAAGTATGCTGTTATGAAAGCTGATATACAATAATGATGAACTTCTCCATGCACACAAATTTTCACGTAACTTTTCATAAGCCTTCAGGACTGACTGTATCAAAGGTTTTGGTCAGATCTACAAACAGTGTGTGCAGACTTCTGTTCTGCTTTTGGCATTTCTCCTGGAGCTGTAAGGAAGTGAACATTATATCAACCATTCCTCAGCCCTTTCTGAAACCACACTGACTCTCAGGTAGATGATCATCTTCCAGTGAATGATCAGGCTATTGAGGAGGACCCTGGCAAGAATCTTGCCAGCAGTGCCTAAGAGAAAGCCTTACCCTGTGATTGTCAAAGGACAATTCATTTTCTTTACCTTTATAAAGATCGACAGTGGAGGTGCCCTTGAAATCCTGGGGAATAACTTCTTACCATATAACCCAGAAAATTTCAATCGGCTTATATGAGCAGTGGACCCCCTACCATATAAATCTTAGCTGGAATGGATTCATCAGCACATGCTTTGCCACAGGAGAGGAAACTAATGGCATTCAAAACATCTTCAGTTGGAAATTTATATAGAGAGGGATTGACTTCAACTTGAGGTAAAAAGTCAATAGCTTCAGCATTGATTAATGATGGTCTATTGAGAACACTATGGAAGTATTTGGCCCATCTTTCTAGGATCATTTCTTTATCATCAAACAATGTGATTCCATCAGAACTGAGAAGTTGAGATGTACCATATATGCCTTTGGCCTATAAACAGCCTTCAGCGCATCAAAAAATTACTTTGAATTGTTACTATAAGCATAAAAATGAATTTCATTTACCTTCCCACTGAACCAAGTATCCCACATCTCTCCAAGCTTCTCTTTTTCTTTACTTTTGATGGAGTTAAATGTTGCCATCTTAGATATGGATGAACTATACTGCTGGTAAACTCTGTGGAGTTCTCATTATTCATTTAGAAACTTCTGAATTTCACCATCATTTTTGTCAGACCAGTCTTGATGTTTGTTAGTGTTCTGACTCAGATGAGCAAATTCAGTGCTGTACACTAAGTATATGAAAGCTGTCTACTCCTTTTCTTATCCATTGTTGACAAACATGTTTTGGTTCAACCTTCCCTCTAAGTTAGCAACAAACTGTTCCCACTCTGAGAAGTGCTCTAATCTGTTGACATTAAGTCTTCTGGTCATCATTTTGCCTTGGGGCCACCACTTTTGTTGAATGTGAAGATGTTGAGTTTTTTGTAAATATTTTGTTTTGACTATAGGGTGGCCCCACCTGCTGCAGTAATCAGACCAGGGTTGAGTAAGCAGACAATTTTAGGGCATTTTTTCTAGCCTCTTCCTCACACCAGGAGGTGAGGAGTGTGGTCCTTAAAAGGCTGCTCAGACACCCAGGGGGCTCCTGAATTCCATCACTGATTCCAGTGAGAAGATGACCTTATGGTCTGGGCTACCTGTGTGTAGGGTTGTGACTATAGCTCACAGTGTATCCACACCTACTGCTTTGTCATACCTGTTGCCATAGGATTTTGAGACACATAAAAATTGTAAATTGGTATGGCTTATGTCTTTTAATTCATGCAAAACTTGGATTTAAGTGAGGTAAAGTTCCATGAAGTCATTGGCCTCATTCTCTCTTCCTGAGATGTCACAGTCCAGTGGCAGGACAGATTCAAGATGACTTGTGATGTCTCAAGATGATCTTGGTGTCTTTGATGTCTAACCAACTCTAAGAGCTCCTGCTTCAGCTACCTTCATGACCATTGGAACAAATTGTTGTCATCCATCCATTCAACCAGGGAAAGTCTTCACATGCTAGGGGTAGACAACACCCTAACTCACCTCATGGACTAGGATAACCTTAACTTGATTTAGGCCATATGCCAAAATGGTTAAATGGGGTGTGGTCACTGCAAGTGCTACTTCAGATTCCTGGAGCCACTGCTGAGGAGTGGGTCAGGTAGGCATCAAAGGTAGAAAGCAGCCCTGAAAGGACTAGGTAGCCTCACCCCAGAGGTTCTAATCCTCCCTGAATACACCCTACTCCCCCTTAGTAATAGGGATTAAAATGCAGCTATGATACAGTGCTTGCCCCAAGAAGTTTCCAGTCTATTGCGATGCAAGTTCAAAATGTGTAGTCAATCCAGAAAGCTACAAGTTACTGAGGAAAGATGGCAGAGTCTAGAGTCAAAAGACCTGTTGGAATCCCAGCTTTATCACTAACTGTGCAACTTTACACAGGACACTTCATTTCCCTGGGTCTCAGTTTCATAATCTCTAAAATGAGGGGATTTTTTAATTTGATCTATGAGGTCCCTTTGAGCTCTGGCTCCATAGAAGGAATTAGAAGCTAGAAAGCACAACTGGGGAGAAAGGGACAGCTTTCATAAAGGAGGTAATGCCCAAGCAGTCCCTGGAAACAAGATGAAGATTCTGAATAGAGATAAAAAAGTAACGACTTTTAGGCAAGGCAGAGGGACCAAGTGAAGGAAAGGATTATTAGGTTCAGGGAACAGAAAACAGGCCAGTATGTCAAAGGAATTAAACTAAGACTGGAAAGTAAGTAGCCAGATTTATGGAGAACCTTAATTAGAGCTATGTTGATTTTTTTATTCTATCCTCAAAATCAGAGGTTCTTAACCCGCATGAACTTTAAAAAAGATTTGATATAGTTCTTTAATGTAATTTATTTCCTTTGTAATTTCATGCATTTTATTTTATGAGGGAAAAAAAAACAACATTATTCTTAGAAGAGCTCCATAAGTTTCATAAGAATGCCAAAGGAGACCATGACAAAAATGTGGTTAAGAATCTCTGGTCTAAAAGTGATTAAAAAAAAAAATAAAGTTTGTTGTGGATTAATTGCATCAAGTTGATAATTTAATCCATGGATGTAATCACTGGTGGGGAGAGAGTGCATTGTGACAAGAAAGTGGACCTGAATGTTTCTTTGGGGAACACTCATGCTAAGGAGACAGGGGTTTGTATGATGACCCATCAAGATACTCTGGGGAGAGGTCAGAAAGGTAGGAAGGGAAATGGGAGAGAGTAATGTCATGAAAGTCAGGATAAAAGAGAGAGTCCAGGAGGAATAGATGGTCAATAGTATCAAAGATTCAAAAAAGAAAGGTCAAAATAGGAGACTTAAAACAGATCATCCTTTTTAGTAGTGTATAGATAGTTGTTAAACTTGTAGAGATAATCTTTAATGGGGAAACAGGTGAAAAAAAAGTCAGAAGACAGTGTGTTGGAAATTTTGAGGCAGTGAATTAGACCATTCTAGGAATTTATCAGTAAAGAATAGAAAATCTATAGAGTGGTAGTTTGAGGAGATGGAAGGGACAAGTGAATTTTAAAAAATAATAATAATAATAAGCATGGGAACAGACCTGAACTTAGCTGTAGACAGAGGGCAAAAAGCTAGATGGAGAGATGTTGAAGCTGAGAAGAAAGGAAATGATGCAGCACCATGTTGCTAGAAGAGATATAGAAGGCATGGAATTGGGGACACCACTTCCTCAGAGGCAGGAGTTGCAGGGAAAAATAAATTGACTATATCAAGGAGTTTGAATTACAGAGAATGGTCTTTGTTTTCTTGGCAAATTACAAGGTAATTCTCTCAACTGCTGAATAAGAAAAGATTAGGAGAAGTTTTGAGGATTTGGAGAGAGAAGAGAAGATCTGGATCATTTGCTGATAGAACTGAGATAGTGAGTGATTCAGTTTATAGAAACAGAATTTTTTTTTTGTGATGAGGGTCTAGTTGAGAAGAGAATAAATACAATTGTAGTGGATTCGTTCAGTATAGTTATGAGATTTCTTCTAGTGGAAGACAGAATTTTTATTGCTCAGTCATGTCTGACTCTTTATGACCCCATTTGGGGATTTCTAGGCAAAGATACTGAAATGGTTTGGCATTTCCTTCTCCAGCTCATTTTACAGAAGAGGAATTGAGTTAAACAATGTTGAGTGACTTGCCCAGGTTACATGGCTTGTGAATATCTGAGGCCAGATTTTAACTCAGGGGAATGAGTCTTCCTGACTCCAATCCCAGTACTCTATATCCTTCATGCCACCTAACTGCCTTTTGAGGAACACCCAAATTAATAAAATAGCTAAGGACATGAGTAGAGAAGGCTAATGGCAGGATGATCAAGGATTTATGACTGGAAGGGTATGAATATGTAGCAGCAAGCACCCCAATATCCCCAGGGTGACTGCCAACACAGGTTCTTAGATCTGCTTTTCAAAAGGAAAGCAACTCAAAATCAGTTAACAAGCTTACTTTAATCAAACAAACACACATTACCTAGTTCAGGGGAAAAAGGTCAGCACCCCGAACTTCAGAGTTACAGAACTTACAGATCAAACAGACAGGCTTGCAAACTGTTCAACCATTATATCAATACCAAATCACAGTTACCAGAGAGGGAAGCATCAACATCTGGGTTTTCAAAGCCGGGGGGCTCTCAACAACAGCTTCCCAGAGTTTCATCTGGTCAAATCACACAACACTTCTCAAAGTGAGCCCCAAAGCAAAGCCTCTCCTCAGGGTTTATATAGCCTTCTCCTGGCTCAGAGAACGTAACAACCTTCTGGACCCACTGCCCAATCACAAAGTATCAAGGTGTGGGGCTTTCCTGAAAAACAAGCCTCCCATCACAGGCTCCAAGTGCACTTAAGCTAGGGGCAGGGAAGATCTTTAAATTTGCACTTCCATTACAGAATAGTGCAAGGAACAGGGGGAAAGGGAGTTAAGGGTGGAGGTCACAATATATTTGAACTGGTCAACTATTTTAATATTTTCATTAATCACTTGGATAAATGAATAGACAGTACAGAATGGTCATATTTGCAAATAAGACAAGATTGGGCCAGTGGGGGGTGAGGCAGAAATAGTTAAAACATTGTATGACAGCATCAGCATCCAAAAGAAATTGATAGGCTGGATCACTGTACTAAGTCAAATAAGATGAAACTTATTAAGGATAATTAGAATTTTAAATATTAATTTCATAAATATAATGTAGGCAGAAGTATGGTTTGGTGGCAGTTGGACAAAGAACTAGAGTTCTTACAAGAGAAAGTCAATGTGAATCAACAATATGATTGAGTGGTCCAAAAGTTAATGTGATCTTGGGATGAATTTGGGGAAACATACAATAATGCCCTGATCAGAACACTTCTGGGTTAATTTCTGGGCACCACAATTTAGTAAGGACATTGACAAGGTGAAGAATATAGAAATAAGAACAACTATGTTTTAGAGTACATAAAATATAGCATTGGGTGAAGGAAGTTGAAATGTTTATTTCTGGAGAAGAGAAAATTTGGGACATAGGGTGGGGTATAATATCCCATAAAAAGTGAAGTATCTGAAATTCCATAGCCTAAAGGAGACACTAGACTTATCTAGTCCCAGCCCCACCCCCCCATACACACACACACACCTCCCCTAGTTCAAAACTAGGAGCTATGTTGGCAAAGTATAAAAAGGAACATTTAGGCTTCATGCCAAGGAAAACTTCCTAACTAACTGAACTGTTTAAAAACAAAATGGATTGCCTTGAGAAATAGTGGAGTCCTCCTCACTGAAGTTCTCCAAGCAAAGGCAGAATGACCATTTGTCAGATATGAGCTAAAGAGGAAAATTGAGGCAATGAATTGTTTGGCTTAGGTGGTGGCTGTGGTCCCAACCATTTTTGGAGTTTCAGTATTTTGTGAATTAGATTAACGTTATCAAAAGGAAAATCAGTCCAGAACAAGATTAGAGTGGGAGAACAGGAAGAGACTGAGGGACTAAAAGGATAAAGGAAATTTTTAGAAAGAATAAGAAGGACAGATGGAGAAGGCTACAGGCTTTACTCTGGACACTCTCTACTGAACCCCAGAAACCACTTTACCCTGGATTTTCATTCCAATCCTGAAATTCACACCTTGGAAGTACCTCCTATTTTGGGGGCCTTTCCCTTTGATTGGATGATACCTCTCAGAACCTCAATTTAAGGAAGGCATGGAGGTTGGACACATCTCAGTCCTGTCCAGACTTCACTTTGGACTCTCTATACTCTGCTCCTCACTATCTCATACCCTACAAGCTTTTATGCATCCTATTATAGTGTTGTTTCCTCTATTAAAATGTAAGCTACATGAAGGAAAGGGTTGTCTTCCTGTTTGTATTTTGTATTGTCAGTAATTAGCACAGTGCCTATTACATAGTAAACAATAAATATTTGACAACTTGCCAAAGATTATGATTAGAGAACAACATATATGAGTACATTTTCATATTGAAAGACTCTGTATGAGCCAAAGATTGGACACTTGAGAAAAGAAAAAGAGTAAATTGGAGATAGGTAATTCAAATTAAGAAATCTGTGCATGCTGTGCTATGGATGATCAAATGAACCTAATGGGCAGAGCCAAGATGCTGGAATAAAAGAAGGAACTTGCTTGAGCCCACCTACAATACATGTAAAAAAAAGTCTCTAAACAAATTTTAGAGCTACAGAAAGCACAAAATGACAGAGAGAAACAAATCTCCTGCTGAAGGCAGCTTGGCAGGCTGACAGGAAGTGTCTATCACACTGGGCTGGGAGCCAAGCAAGTCCCACATGAGCCCTGCCTTCCCAGACTCACAGCCCAGACCAGCCAGAGCAGACTTCAGGAGAGTGAATCAATGGTAGCTCTGGCAGTTTCCAGACTTCTCAACACATAAAGGCCAAAGAGAAAGTAAATGGTACATAGGGAACTCTGTTGGAACTGGGTGAGAGAAGAGCACAGTTCAGCCCTTGCCCAGAGGTCAAGAGGTGGTGGCAGCATGATAGCTGCAGCTGCTTCCCTGTGGCTGCCTCCAGAGCTCCTGGCCTACAAGTCATAGGAGGACCAAGCGAACCATTAAGAGGGTAATCACTCTTGCTCTGAACTGCTTGGATATGGGTTGCAGTCTTGGTGGTGGTCCTGGGGTGAGGAATGATAAAGTACCAGAGCCCATGGTGGCTGTAGAGGAGGGGCCCTCCTCATAACTCTGACAACAGCTCTGAAAACTACTGTGAAAACCCCATTAGTTTGGGTCACAGCTGTCTTCACTCTGGATGAAGAGTTCTATCATGGCAGAGAGCTCAAAAGTCAAGTAATTGGCTGGCAAGATGAGCAAACAGAGGAAGCTCAATCAGACCATAGAATCTCTTTGGGGGGGGTCAAAGAGGATCAAAACATGGAACCAGAAGAAGAAAACAAAATCAAAACTTCTGCACCAAAAGCTTCCAAGGAAAATATGAATTGGTTACAGGCCATGGAGGAGTTCAAGAAGGATTTTGAAAATCAAATAATTGAAGTGGAGGAAAAATTGGGAAGAGAAATGAGAATGATGAAAGAAAATCATGAAAAGCAAGTCAATAGCCTGATTGAAGAAATTAACACCTAAAAAAATAGACTAACTCAAATGTCAAAGAGGTACAAAAAGCCAATGAGGAGAAGAATGCCTTAAAAATCCAATTTGGCCAGATGGAAAAGGAATTTCAAAAACTTGCTAAAAAGAATAATTCCTTCAAAAGCTTAAGTGTGCCTGGAGCTTGTGGTGGGAGGCTTGTTTTTCAGGAAAGCCCACACCTTGATACTTTGTGATTAGGCAGTGGGTTAAGGAGGTTGTTACAATCTTTGAGCCAGGAGAAGGCTATATAAACTCTGATGAGAGGTTTTGCGGCTCACTTTGAGAAGTGTTGTGTGATTTGAACAGATGAGACTCTGGGAAGCCGTTGTTGAGAGCCCCCCCTGGCTTTGAAAACCCAGATGTTGATGCTTCCCTCCCTGGTAACTGTGATTTGGTATTGATATAATGGTTGGACAGTTTGGAAGCCTGTCTGTTTGATCTGTCTATATACTCTGAAGTTTGGGGTGCTGACCTTTTCCCCATGAACTAGGCAATATATGTTTGTTTGATTAAAGTAAGCTTGTTAACCCATTTTGAGTTGCTTTCCTTTACAAAAGCAGATCTAAGAACTTGTGTTGGCAGCTACCCTGGGGATGTTGGGGTGCTTGCTGCTAAATGACTTTATGAGAAATCAAGATGCTATAAAATAGATTCAAACAAATGAAAAAATAGAAGGCAATGTGAAATATCTCATTGGAAAAACCACTGGCCTGGAAAATAGATCCAGGAGAGATTATTAAAAATTATTGGACTACCTGAAAGCCATAAAAAAATGAGCCTAGACATCATCCTTCAAGAAATTTTCAAGGAAAATTGCTGTGATATTCTAGAATCAGAAGGCAAAATAGAAATTGAAAAATTCATCAGTTGCCTCTTTATCCCAAAAAAAATCCCAAAAAATATCCCAAAAACAAAATATCCCAAAAAAATATCCCAATAAAAAATATCCCCAAAAGAAAACTCCTAAGAATATTATAGCCAAATTCCAGAGTTCCCAGGTCAAGGAGAAAATATTATAAACAGTCAGGAAGAAAAAGATTTGAGTATTGTAGAAACACAATCAGGATAACACAAGATCTTGCAGCTTCTACATGAAGGGACTGAAGAGCTTGGAATATGATATTGTGGAGGTCAAAGGAGTTAGGATTAAAACCAAGAGTCACCTACCCCGCAAAACTGAGTATAATACTTCAGGGAAAAAATTGGTCATCCAATGAAATAGAGGAGTTTCAAGCATTCTTGATGAAAAAATCAGAGCTGAACAGAAAATTTGACTTTCAAATAGAAGAAGCAAGAGAAGCATGAGAAGGTAAACAGAAAAAAGAAACCATAAGGAACATATTTAAGTTGGAGTATTTATATTCCTACATGGAAAAATGATAATTGTAACTCATGAAACTTTTCTCAGGATGAGTATATTTGAAGGGAATATATATGTGTGTGTGTGTATATATATGTGTGTGTCTGTATGTATATGTACTTATAGGAGGGTGTATGTGTATAAATATATAAAAATACACACACACACACATATATATATGAGTGTGTATATGTGTGTGTGTGTGTGTGTGTGTGTGTGTGTGAACATGTATACATAGAGGGAACAGGATGAATTGAATATCAAGGGATGATATCTAAAAACAAAAATTGAGGTGAGAGAGTAATATATTTTGAGAAGGAGAAAGGTAGAGATAGATTAGTGTAAATTATCTCATAAAAAGAGGCAAGAGAACACTGTTACAATGGAGGGAAAGAGCAGGAAGGTGAAAGGGAATGGGTCAACCTTACTCTCATTGAATTTGGCTAAAGGAAGGAATAATATACACACTCAATTGGGTATGTTACCCTAAAGGTAAGTAGGTGGATAGGGCATAAGGGGGTGGGGGGGATAATAGAAGGAAGGGCAGATTGGGGACAGGGTAGTTAGAAGCTGACACTTTTGAAAAGTGACAAGGTCAAAGGAGAAAATAGAATTAGTGGGGACAGGATAGGATGGAGGGAAATATGGTCAGTCTTTTACAATATAACTACTATGGAAATGTTTTGCATAACTATACATGTACAACCTATATTACATTGCTTGTCTTCCCAGTGGGGGTGGGTGAGGAGGAAGAAAGAAAAGAATCTGGAAATCAAAGTTTTAAAAACACGTATTAAAAAATGTTTTTATATGCAGCTGGGAAATAAGATATACAGGCACTGGGGTATAGATATATATCTTACCCTACTAGAAATTTGGTGCTTGGGCATGGTGGAGGATATAAGAAAGAACAGATTGGGGGAAGGGATATTCAGTGTGCTCAGTATCTTGGGGTGGGTGTAACTCAAAATCTTGTGGACATCAATGTTAACAACTAAAAATAAATAAATAAATTGAAAAAAGAAAACAAATTATCAAAGACATTTCTAACCTATGAATACAAAAAATATATATCTAATGAGGAGAGATTATTAAATGAAGATAGATAATGTAAGGTCTGGAGGAAGTGGCGGGGATAAAGAATTAGTCTTGGTTTTCCTCCTGACTCAGCATATTGGGGCACATGAAAGAAGGTATATAGTATTGTTTTTGTTTGTTTGTTTGTTTGTTTGTTTGTTTTAAGCAATTGGGGTTAAGTAACTTGCTCAAGGTTACACGGCTAGTCATTATTTATGTGTGGGTGCTCATTTTCTGAGGCCGGATTTGATCTTGGGTCATCCCAACTCCGAGGCCTGCGCTCTTACTCACTGCGCCACCTAGCCACCCCTTTTAGGGCAATTGGGGTTAAGTAACTTGCCTAAAGTCACACGGCTAGGTTTTTGTTTGTGTGGGTTAAGTGTCTGAGGCCGGATTCGAACTCAGGTCCTTCTGACTCCAGGGCCGACGCTCTACTCACTGTGCCACCTAGCCGCCCCTTTGTTTTGTTTTTTAACCCACCATGTGTCTTAGTGATCATTTCATTCTTTTCTAAATGGACATAAGTCCTCACTTTTAATACATACGTGCTTAATTCCATCCACCCCATTCCATTCCACCACACCCCATGCAAAGTATAGATAACTAACCTAGAGATTTTAGAATATCCTCCAAACTTTTTTTTAAATGAAGTTAGGATTGATGTAGCCATTATAGGGAGTTTTGGAGTCATTAGGGGAATCCATACTTTTTTAGGAAAGTATGAAAAAGTAGAAAATAATTTCACCTTAGTGGAGTAATAAAGGGTCTACAGAACTTAGCTTTTGAGAAAAATTCAATTTAGAAAGACATATGTAAGACAGGGAGTAAGAAGTAGAGCTCGAGGAATAAATAATGGGAATCATTTATATAGTCTTCTAAGGTTTACAAATATTTCATTTTATCCTACTATATAATCCCTGGAAGGTAGGTGCTATTACTATGCCCATTTTATAGGAAAGTAAATTGAGATATGAAGAAGTTATATTATTTTCCCAGGGTCATGAAGCTAAGGGTGAATTTTGAACTCAGGTCTTCCTAATTTCAAATCTAGTTCTATATGAACTGTGTCACCAATCTTTAAAAAGAACAACAACAACAAAAAAAAAAAAAAGACAAACATAAAGCCCAAAGTTCTCTGATTTTATTTCCACTGTAGATTTCACTGTTTCTGCCATGTTCCTTGGTAAAAATAAGGTCTTATATAATTGATTTTCATCATATTTTTTCAACTAAATTTCATTATCTGTCAATTTGATTATAGATTTTTTCATAGCTTTTGCAAAAATAAAAACATCAATTTTCATATATTTGGCTGTACCACTTTTCATGCTCCATACAAGTGAATTAAAACATGCATTTAGGCAGTTATATTTTTATAGTTCTCAAAAATGGAATGGAAGATTGCTTTCTGGAAAAGCCTACCTTTCTCATCACATCAGGTATTAGAAATGGGATCGGGAAGAAACTTTCTGAGATTGGCTTCCCATATATAGTTTTCTTTTGGATTGATTTGTCTTCTTAAGATTTCCTTAATTCTTTCCTTCACTTATTTTCTTCACTTTATTCTTAGTTATTATTGATGACAACAGTTATTCCTTTTCCCAAAATACACATGGAAGTAGACAAAGACATTTGAAGTTTATTTTATTGGATTCATATCTCTTTAACATCCACCTCTTGGTATTATATATTATATACACTGTGCTTGCCTTTTTTATTTTTAAACCTGGAGGTGATTTTTTTTTGTCCTTTTTGCCCCCTAGTTAAGGTATCATGATACCCAGACAGGTAGCCTGAAGCGATGGCTGCCTAACATGTGATACCCTGGAGATCTCAATCATCTCCAGCCTTGTTCACCTGATCTGACAGTGCTACTGGTTGGTACTGTTGGTCAGCTGTGCTGCAGAATAATAAATTTGCTAGTTAGTGAAGTGAATATCATCATTACTGATTCATTGAGTGAGTAGAGTTATTTTACAAAATAAAATTATGGTCCTGGACAAAAGGAAATGGATTTTCTAGAGAGAGGGTGACATGGCACATAGGCTGCTGAACAAGGATTCAGTCTGTGCCTTACACATAATAGATATTTAATAAATGGTAGTGAAACCAAATGAAATGGAAGACCTGAATTTGAATCTTGCCTCTAACAATTATTAGTTAACTTCTTTGGCCCTAAGTTTCTTTATTTGTAAAATGTGTACAGTAATACCTACAGTATATGCTTCACAGATTTCTTTGAGAAACGAGTGAAATAATGGACATGAAGTGTTTAGTAAGCTTTAAACGACCATATATATGTATGTTACAATTATTTCTGGACAATGGCTTCAGATAGAAAAAAGACAAGGTCTTGGGCCAGAGAAGCTGTACATAAATTAAGGGATAAGAGGACATTTGCTTAAAACTAGTGGGTCTGATCAAGAGGGATTTAAATTAAAAATGGAGGGGGGATGAAGAAATACATTTGTGATATACAGAGAACAGTGGGTATGATTTAGAAAGAAAAAAAGCAATAAAAAGGCAATAATTTAGGGTACAAATATTTAATAAAAGACTATAGAAAATATTAAAGATTAAAAAACCTCAAAGATATCATCAACAAGCATTTATTAAGTACTTGCTAATTACCAGGTACTGGGCTAAGTAATTGGGGATACAATGAAAGGTTAACTAGTCCCTGCCTTCAAAGAGCTAATATCCTAATGGGGGAGACAATATGTAAAACTCAACATTATATGTGTATGTTTGTATATGTGTGAATGCACATATATATACACATATACATGTTACATATTTGTTTACATTTTATATACATATATGTGCATATATACTGTAAGTACAGTGTAAGTCTCTAGTGTGAGGATGACACAGTAAAGCATCTTCTTATTAAATGGATTCAAATTGTCCTGAAGGTAACCAATAGACCAAATCAAGCTGAGTTGAAGAGGGAAAACATTCCAAGAATGGAACTGGAACATGGAGTGTCAAATGTGAGGAAGGGCAAAAATTCATTTGTTATTGAATCACAGATTACACAGAAGGAATAAAGTGTAAGAAAGCTGACAAGAAAAAAAAAGGGCCACAATGTGAAAGGTTTTTAAATCCAAACAGAGTAATTTAATATTTGATAAGATCATAGGATTTAGAACTGGAAAAGATTTTGGAGGTCATCAAGAAGAGAGAGTTTAAGTGATTGCACCAATATCATTCAGGTGGTAAGTGACAGAATAAGAATTTTAGTCTAGGTTATCTTACTTCACATCCTATGTTCTTTCTACCAAATTGTGATGTAGTTAGAATTGTGCAATAAGTATTTGTTTTTGGCAACTGTTGGAAGAGAAATGGAAAACAAGAGATCACAGGTATGCAGAATAATCTCAAAGGTGATACAATTGTTCATATAAGGATTTGAACTATGGTCATAGCTTAATTAATGGAGAAAAGTAAGAATTAAGAATATATTGCCAGTGAGAAAGAAGAGTCAAGAATAATTTCAATACTGGAATATTCTATTGTGACTGAAAAGTGCTGGTGCCCTCAGTCAAATAGTGAGGTTTGGAGAAGCATGAGTTTAAGGTTTAGATGTGCTAAGTTTGACATACTAAAAAGGCAGATGAGGGGTGGCTAAGTGGCATAGTGAGCAGAGCACCAGCCTTGGAATCAGGAGGACCTGAGTTCAAATCCAGCCTCAGACACTTAACACTTATGAGCCACGTGACCTTGGGCAAGTCACACTTAACCCCAATTGCCCTGCCTTCCCCCTCCAAACAAAATAAAAAGGCTAAATAAATAAATAAAAATAAGTAAACAATAAAATGTTAAAATAAAAAAGGCAGATGAGTGAAGAAGTCCAGCAGGCAACTTATGTAATTGAATGCCCATGGGAATGAATAAAACCACCAAAAAAGAGGGTAAAGAGAAGGAAGTTTCTGAACAGAGCCTCAGAGACCATCCATATTCAAGGGGTAGAAGATAGTTAATGATCAATTTGTCTGGGGTGCAAATAACTACTGTAACTTTAAAAAAAAATGAATAGCACTAGATAAAAAGAAATAGTACTCTTTCCTGGGCTACTGTCTGAGCACAATTTATTTTTCCATTCTGTTTCATTGTTTTAAACAAATATTTATCAATTACTTGTTATGTGCAAAATATTGACCCTAGACTGGGCATACAATGATAAATAAGACTGAGTCTCCTATTCAGGCAGTGTCTTTCTTAGAGTAAATGTAATCTCAGATGCCACAGGATTTTTAGGTGCTTATATTTAAATGGGAGGCCTTTGCTTTTGACTAGAAGGTAATACTATAGCCTAGGCATCTAGAAGTAGAATGAAATATATGCTTGTGGGCAAAGAGCATCAGAGTGTGTGTGTGTGTGTGTGTGTGTGTGTGTGTGTGTGTGTGTGTGTGTGTGTGTGTAACGTCCGGGTTTCTTTAATTAAGGCAGAGGGTACTTATCAGTCTGTCATTTTGGCCTTACTACAATCTATTACCCATACTTATATTGTGAGCACACTTCTAGTATAATATAAGCTCATTGAAGGTAGGGGTTGTATTTTTTTTAATGCCTTGCACATAGTAGGTTTTGATATCTGTTTACTTAAATTAAATTTCCATTAAATATTTCATGACAGCACAATTTTATCCATAGGGGCAATCTACCTATATATAGTTCCTTTCTACTTTACTTATAATTTTGTGTGAATTTGTAAAATTTGTAAAATTCATCACTGTATAGTCAGCCTTCTGGCAATGAGTTTCTCTAAATTTATCTAGTAAGTCCCCCCATCACAGGTAGATGTTCTATCACCAAGCCCATGATCCCAGATTGTTAGACCACAGAAGAAACTATTCTCCATATCAAATATCTTGTTGGTCATATTTTGATTGATCTGTGATCTCATAAGTTTGGATATTCCTTCCAGTAGTACCCATCCATTACTTCTGATCCTGTATGACTCTTGCCCATGTCTTTCATAAACAAGCCTTCAAAAGGGGATCATGTTCCTTCTTCTAGATGTTTTGACTTTGAGTGGCTACCAGTGGAACAAGAGATGTGAACTAACTCAAAGAGTGGTTTTGTTCTAAATTATATGGAAGATTGCCTAAGTTGCCTCTTTCCTTTGGAGTATGTGAGATCAGACATTGTTTTTTTTTTTTAATATTCCAGTGCATTCCCTCTATTTATTATTTTCTATTTATGCTAGAGAAAGCTATTCACATGCTATCTCCTCTATTAGATTATAAGCTCCTTGGAGGGAGAGATTGCCTTTTACCTCTTTTTGTACCTCTAGTTTTTAGTACAATGCCTGGCACATAGTAGGTAGGTACTTACTGAATGCTGGTTGAGATTGACATACTAGCTTTTTTACTGAGCCTCAGGCAATTCTCTAACACTAAACTGCAAATGAGTTTCTTCTTTGCATTGGTGGATGGAGTATATACACTGAGAAAATCCCATTCCAATAAAATTAAGATTTCAGACATCACACAGCTCTCCATTAAAAATAAAGTAAAGCAAAATTAACAGACAAAACAATGGGAATTTAAAGGTACAAAACCTGATATTTGTTTCAAGGTAACATTTTTTTTTTAAGTTACTGAATTACCATTAGATTAAACAAGAAATGACTGGAAGTTCAGTTATTTTTATGGATCATTTTGATATCATGTCAACTTTATCAATAGATAAAAAGGTTATAAGGGGCAGTTAGATGATACAGTGAATAGGCCCTGGAGTCAGAAGGACCTGAGTTCAAATCTGGCCTCAGACACTTAATACAAAAACTAGCGTGTGACTTTGGGCAAGTCACTTAACCCTAATTGCCCTCCAAAAAATCAAAAAATAAATAAATATATGAAAAAATAAACCAATTAACTAGTTAGTGAATAGAAAAATACTCTTTAGCCACATGACCTTGGGCAAGTCACTTAACCCCAATTGCCCTCCAAAAAGAAAAAAAAAGATAAAAAGGTTATTTATTTAATTGAAAATAGTGGATGAGTGTATATATAATTCCATAAACCATCTGAACTGAGCTGTTTCACCTGGTACCATTACCTAAATGATGATAATAATGATGATAATGAAGATAGCAAACTTTATATTATGGATAAAAAAGTATATAGATAACAATTATGAAGATATTTGGAAATAATACTCAATATTATTTCTCTCTTCTCATTCAGTTAAGTATTTTAGAAAAGTCTACTGAATCTTAAGGGGGAAAAGTGTAATACAGTATTATGATATTATCCAAGCATAAAGCAATTGGGAAATGAAAGGTTAATTAATTAAACTCTTTTTATATTATAGTCTTGAGAAATAATTTTAAAAATGAAAGAACCAAAGGGGATATGTAATAAAGATGATAAAAAATCTAGATTATCTAAAAAAACAAATTGAAGTTGAATTTAACTTGTGCAAAGTTTTTTTATGTGAAAGAACTGACATATACATATATATGTATTTACTTTTGTAAAATAAGAAATAGTATTTTTATAAACTGGAAAATATTATTGTAACGAATTTGCCCATTTTGTGATAAATGTCATTCCAGCAATATAATACTTTCAGGATAGTTGTCTATAATGAGAATCTTTGCAAAGTAAATCCTCTTTTCCCTTGTGAAGCAATTAGGTGTGGTGGAAATAGCAGAGGATTTTGAATCTAAGAACCTGAATTTAAGCCATAGAATTTACTTCTAGTGGCATCATTATTAAGTCAGTTAACCACTGAACCTCAGTTTCTTCAACTATATTAAGTTTATCTTTTGGACATTTTACAGGATCCTATAGATTTTTAGAATTGGAGAGACTAGGTCTGAGGACAGTATATGTAAGGGCATACAACATGAATTCTTTTCACTGAGAGCTGAGGTGTGAAAAAGAAAAGAAGATTATGGTCATCATTTCCAGCCTAGGTGAACCTGGCAGAAGCAGCAGCATTGATGGAACAAAGATGTTCCTCCTGGAAGCAGGATGTACAGTCATTAGAATCAGCTAAGTGAGGCACACATGGTTCCCATGATAACTGGCTTTATTTTGTGGGATACATGAAAGTTGTTTCTACATTCTAACTCTAAAGGTTTTCTGGTCCTTCATAATAGACATTAGCAGCACTAGGAATTGAGATTCCATTGAGGACAAGTGTATTTACAATACACTATGATCTCTTGTAAAGTGTAGGTCACCATCCCACATAGGGTTGAGACCCACAGTTTAGGAAGGGATAAAAGGGTCATGAGTGGAAAAAGTTTAAGAAGCCCTGAGGACCATGGTATACAGAAGTTGTAATTTGGGAAATGAGGGTAAGGATAGGGAGAGCAACTTGAATTTTATTCCCAATTATTTTACTTCATTCTTTCTATTTTAAATAAATTATTCATTGCTAACACCATCATATAGTGCTATACAATTGATAATAAAATGGTTTGACCATTTTAGGAAGAAATTCATTATGGTTGAAAGCTCATCAACATTTGTTTGAGAACATTCAACATGAGCAAGGTTGTAAAAGCTTGATTCTGTAAGTGATTCTGTAGGTGATTCTGTAGATGCATAATAAAAATCATGATGATTGGGATGTTGAATTTTTTTCAGACTTTAAGGCACACTGTGAATACTTTGATAGGATATTGAATCCAACCTAGGATATACAGGAGTGAAGAAGATATAGTAACTGCCTGTCTTAAAAAGTGCCATATCCCACCATTCTCAAATAGATAACTTTTTAAAAACTTATATTTTGTTATTTTTTTTAAATCGGCAGATTCCTGCCTTCTCTCTCTCTCTCTCTCTCTCTCTCTCTCTCTCTCTCTCTCTCTCTCTCTCTCTGACTCCAACTTCCCCACTTCCAATTAAGAGGGAAAGAGAAATATAACCATTGTTAAAAATATGGATACTCAATTAAAACAAACTTCCTTATTGACTGCATCAGATAGAGAGAGACGGACAGACAGACAGAGACAGACAGAAAGACAGAGAGAGAGACACACACACACAGAGACACAGACAGAGAGAGGGAGACAGAGAGACACAGAGAGAGACAGAAAGACAGAGACACAGACACAGAGAGACACACAGAGACACACAGAGAGAGACAGAGAAAGACAGAGAGAAAGAGAATGTTTCATTATCTCATCATCACTCCTCAGGCTCTTCTACTCCCCCTGACCTATCTGATTTAGGTTTTATAACAGATCTTTTCACTTCTTCAGTATTTATTCTTTCTTTCAGATCTTCTCACAAGGAGTTTGTCTACCAGTGTTAGCATTTGGTACACTTGAGAAGTTGTTCTGTCCCTTGAGGAAGGAAAAAGACTCCAAGGAATCTCTCACTCTCCACGTGTTTCAGATTAAAAAACAACAACAACAACAACAACAACAACAAGCAAACTCTGTCCTAGCATTGTACAAAAACATAGTGGGTGATTATACTCTCTAGGTTCGGAGAGAGTTCATCTTCAATTCAGAAATCCTCTCAAGCCTTATATTGCCTTAGGCACTGATATCTTAGGCCATTTCTATACATGAGAGTATTAAAAAGGAGTGTGTGTGTGTTCAGGCCTTCACATTTTAGCAAAATAAACCTATTTCTATGCTACATTAAATTCTTCTGACTTGATATACTAGCATGTCCCTAAAACCTAAAAGATTTTTTGAAGTATTTTATGATGGGGAACAGAAAGAGCATTTTTCAAGTTCAGCTTGTTGAATGCATCTATAAGATGCTATAATAGTGAAAGAAAAAAAAAAGATGCTTTCTAACAGAGAAAATTTAGAGTAATTGATTCGTATTTCTATCTAGACTCACTAACATGCATTTTCAGCATAATTTAAGAATGTTTCATTTTGAAATATTTATTGCAAGTCTTAAAGGTAGATTGGTAAAGATCCATTCTGTTCCCTCTGTAACTTATATAATGCCCAGGTTTTAATTGAGTTTATCCATCAATGTCACAATTCCTTTAGAGAATGGTTATAAGGCTACTGCAGTTAGCAGTGACAAAGGACAGGTCTTTGATTTAATTAACAATAGTATCTTAGGGCAGAAATTAAAGGCTATATTCATTTTCTTTCAAAAAATTGAATTCTGACTTTTTTTCTTATTTCATATAGAAGCACACCATGTTGTCCAAATCTAATCTTACCAGAAAGAAAACAAAGAAGAAGAAAAAGGAATCGCATAGTATAAGTGTTAGTTAATGGTTTTAGGTATACCACATATTTTTCTGAGTGTCAGCCAGTCTTGGGTCAGGAAGATCTGAACTTAAAGTTCTCTCTCTCCACCCCCCCATCTACTAATCACAATCAGACAAAAATATAATAATTAGAACAACAATAAATACTCATCTATATTTACTAACAATATGTATATATGTTAATATAATTTAACTAATTAATGTGATGCATTATCAAGGCATATATGCATGTATCTCTGTGTGTGTTTATGTATATGCATATATACATGTACATTAAATATACATGTACAATGCGCATTCATGTATGCAGAAACACAACAAATTGTTAATATTGCACACATGTATATGCATACATGTATATATGTGTATAAGTATACACATGAGTATGTTTGTATATATGCATATATGTGTTTTGATAATGAATCATAGTAGTGGATTAAATAAATTCAACATCCATATTCTCAGTAAATATGTGAGATGCTTGTTTTTGCTTTGTTGTATGTGTGGTCTGATCTGTAATTCAACAGTTTTCACCTGAAAACTCCCTTCAGCAATGAATATCAGCCACTCTTGTAAAAGTTAGTCTTAGAGACTTGCCTTCTACACTGAGATGTTGCTAAAAAGGAAGTTGTATGGATTGTAATAGCAACTAGGGGACTCAGGAAATGTTTTATGATTTAGGTGGATCTGGATCAGAGTCTTGAAGGAAAGCAAGCTTTCTAAAAGCAAAGGCAAAAAAAAGAAAGCTTTACAGGCTTGGGAAATAGTCAATAGAAAGGTAAAAAAGATAAAAGTTGTTCCTTGTGAGTTAAAGCAAGTGAACCAGTATAGCTGAATTGTAGAATTTATGGATGGGCATAATAGGTAAGGTAAAGAAATATAGGAAAGGGGCAGCTAGGTGGTACAATGAATAGAGCACTGACCCTGTAGTTAGGAGGACCTGAATTCAAATCTAGCCTCAGACACTTAACACTTACTAGCTATTTGACCTTGGGCAAGTCACTTAACACCAATTGCCCTGCTTTCCCCCCTCCAAAGAGAAAAAAAAAAGGAAAGGTTTAAATTTATAGATTGGCATTTAAAGATTTAAATTCAAAACAGAGGTGTTTGTATGTGAACTTAGATACATTAAGGAGACACTGGCATTTATTAAATAGATTTTTTACCTACTTGATTTTGAAAAGGGAAGTGACATGACCAATTTTGGTAAATCATTTTTGAGAAACTTAAGGTGAGTAAACAAATAGAATGCTACTGTAGTAGTCCAGGAGAGAAGTGATAAGGAAACTAAAATAGATTGGTGGCTATGTACACCAATGTGTGTGAAAGAAGAACAATGAGAAAAAAATATAGAGATAAAAGAAAGGTTATACAACTGAATGGATATGTGGAGTGAGTAAAAGTGAGGAAATGAAGATGAGACCAATATTTCAAAACTATGCATTTAGAAAGATTGGTGGCACCTTTAATAGTAACAAGGAAATTTGGAAGAGGATGGATTATAGGTGACTTTTCCATGGTTACACAGTTATTATATATCAGAGGCAGGGCTTCAGTCCACTTCTTAGTGTCTCAAACACCAATCTTCTATTCATAAAGTCACATCACATTTCTTAGAGGAACTTTGTATAGGGTAAAATATACATAGGTCAGACCTGTAGAGTACAAAGTAAAACCAAAGATTATACGTGTGTGTTTATAACTTGGGAATGTTGAATATATTTTCTCCAATTATTCAGATATTTCAGGCAAAATTAGCTTTAAGGAAAAAAGGGAAGAGATCATAGAATTTTTGTGGGTAATTAGGGTGAATCATTCCTGAGTTATGATTTCCTTTTAATATGGAATGTGGAAGCAAGACTATTATAAAATATTTCTTTTTTACTTCTTTCTTTATTTTGAGAGGTTTAGAGGATTTTTTCAATCAATTTACAATGATGGCTAGAGAGTGGAACAGCTGTGCTAAGTGAATTAGTCCTATGCAACATGCTGAAAGGATAATCTAGAAGTAAAAAGGCATATAAAATTTCTCATAGACTCCCTCCACTAAGATGTTATGGATGGATTTTCCTTATTATGGATTATGCATATCATCTACATGATTTAGTTTTGGTTATCTTTAAGAGAATTACAATATAAACATAGACCATAAGATGAGTTATGAATTAATTTAAAATATGATACTGACAAGTATGTAACAGTTATTACTTAGTGGAAATGATTATCTAATTGGAAATACACCAATAGGTTAAAAAAAAACAAAACAACTGCAGGTAAAACCAAAAAAAGAATGACTTTGGATTCACAGGATCATAGAGGTAGATCTAGTAGGGAGCTTAGAGGAAACTGGATCTAACTTCCTCAGTTTTCAGGTGAGAAAATAGACTTAGAGAGAGGTTTAGTGACTGGCCCAAAGTTGTACAAGCAACTGTTTGGTATTTGAACTCAGAAACTTCTGACTCTAAATTTAGTGTTTTATTGACTATGAAACACACTACTATTTGACCCTAAACTGAATAACTCCAGATTTCTGAGCTTTTTCTCTTACTTCTTTTTAATTGTCATGGTTTACTTAACTTCTTAGGTAAACTTTCCTGAAATTATGCTGTCACTTGTCACTGCTGTTAGTGTGCCAGCCTCTAATAGCCTTCACTCCCCACACTCCTGTCACATGCTATTTTGTTTTGTTTTGTTTTTCTTTATGTCTTTGTTGTTTGTTTGTTTGTTTTTTTAATTGCATTTTATTTGTGATTCACATAGTGGGATTTTCTAGAAATTTTGCCTCTGGGTAAATAACAGATTACCTGACTACCCCTACTCTCTGCATTTTTTTTTTTTTTTGCTATTTGGAGGGCAATTGGGGTTAAGTAATTTGCCCAACATCACACGGCTAGGTATTTTTTGTTTGTGTGTTTAGTGTCTGAGGCTGGACCCAAACTCAGGTCCTTCTGACTCCAGGGCCAGCACTCTACTCACTGTGCCACCTAGCGGCCCCTTCTGCATTTATTAAAGATATAGGCAAGTTAATAAATTAAATTTTAAGACTGCCAATTGGAGTAGTACACAGGTATCTAGTACACTACTACCCACAATCTCAACATAATACTTGACCTAGCTTTATATTCCGACAATATTTATTGGAACTATATCAAAGCTCTGGTGGCAAATTGTTTGTCATTTCAATATTTTAGGGAAAAAATAATTTTGCTGTATGACTACTTTCTCTACTAGTGGAGATGCCACACTATCACCCTCTGCCATGGCTTTAAACGAGTCATGGAATTTTTTAGAGCCTGTAGCTTTTCTTTTAAAATAGTTATAGCTCTCTGAACAACTTCTGGAGCCCCAGCACCCACAGAATGACACAGAGAAGCTAATCTCCCACTGAGGACAGCCCAGCAGCCCTGCAGGAAGGACCAGCTCAGTGGTCTGGGAGCCGGCAGCTCGCAGTTCACAGAGCATGGGAAATCGAGCACAGATCAGGTCCACCTGAGTCGCAGTTTTAGCCCCAGGGCGGCAGGGCCAGCAGCCAGCTGGAGGGACCCCAGAACACCAGCAGCTGTGGTGATTCCAGAATTATCAACATAGACATGCCTAGTTAAAAGTGAGAGGTTAGTGCCCTGTGGACTTTGGGACCAGTATTTGGGGAACACCTCGGCTTCTTCCCCTGGGGGCTGGAAGCCACTGAGAAGACACGCCATTTTGTAGTTTTCAGTGGCAGCTCCAGCTCCTGGCCTGTGAACTGTAGGGAGATCCAGCGATCAGGCTTGGAGGGTAATCGCTCTTGCTTTAACCTCCCTGGATCTGGATTGTGATCTGGGGTGGAGGTCGTGGGGTGGATATTCAGCTTGCCAGAAACGGAAGTTTTCCTCCCATACATTCCGGACAGAAGCTCCCCTGTCTGGTGGCAGAGTCCTACTGTGGCAAAAAGCCCCAAAGTCAAGTAATTAAGTGGCAACATGCTAAGGCAAAGGAAACAAATGAAACAGAAAAATGCAACATTAGACTCCTATTTTGGGGCAAAGAGGATTGAAGCATAGAACGGGGGAGGACTGTGAGGTCAGAAATCCTGCTCCAAAAGCCCCAAAGGAAAATATGGGTGGGTTACAGGCCATAGAGGACCTTAAGAAGGACTTTAAAAATCAAATAAGAGAAGTTGAGGAAAAATTGGGAAGAGAAATGAGAAGGATGCAGGAAAAGTATGAAATGAGGGTCAACAGCCTGACTGAGGAAAACAACACCTTAAAAAATAGACTAACTCAAATGGCAAAGGAGGCCCAAAAGGGCAATGAGGAGAAGAATGCCTTAAAAAGTCGAATTTGCCAGATGGAAAAAGAATCTCAAAAGTTCACTGAGGAGATTCATTCCTTCAGAGTTAGACTGGAGCAAATGGAAGCTAATGACTTTATGAGAAATCAAGATGCTGTTAAGCAGATCCAAACAAATGAAAGAAAAGAAGGCAATGTGAAATATCTCATGGGAAAAACCACTGACCTGGAAAATAGATCCAGGAATGTGGTGAGCAAAAGAGGCCTGTCCCAAGACTCTGATAATTACCTTGATATCAGTGGACCTGCATGTCAAAGATCTCTTTGAGATGCAACTTTTCATTAAGTCTGCTCCTGAGTTCTTTTGATATAGGTTGCATTTAAAATGATGTTGTTGGAGTTCCTGAGATAAACAGGATTCTGTCCCAGGATATATCTGATTCTGCACTCTGGTATCTTTGGGTGGCCAGATCTAAACATGATGTCTGTTGAGGACTGCGCTTCAGCTTTGAAGTTTGCTCTCAGTTGTATCTGTTTATGACTGCAGCAGCATTAAGAAGTACCGGAGACCCAGATCTAAGCCTCTACCCCAAAACTTTAATTGTCCAAAACATTTGCAGGAAGTCAGTTTCTGTGTTTCCTGTGAAAATGTTCTTAATGATGCGGCTTTGGCCATTAGGCTTTGAGGACAGCTCTCAAGAACATCCTTTGAGATGTAACTGACTATATGTGATAGGAGATAACTGACTTTTCCTAAGACTTTCTGGCACCTAGGGATCAATAGGCCTTCCTGCCATTCTACTTCTAGCATACAACAGACTAAGATAATGATTTTTCTTCCTTTCAGTCTTTTGTCTCTTTGCTCTATAAAAACCTTTCCCTGCAAAAACCTTTCTGAGTATCAATAAATGGAGTTCATGGTTCTTCCTTGAGCTACCCACATGGCCTGGTCATTTCTTATTTACGTCTCCAGATCATGCTAAGTGCTGGACACTGAGCAGCCCACTGCACAGGAGAGACAATTTAAAAATTATTGGACTACCTGAAAGCCATGATCAAAGAAAGAACCTAGAAATCACCCTTCAAGAAATTCTCAAGGAAATCTGCCCTGATGTTTTAGATCCAGAGGGCAAAATAGAGGTTGAAAGAATCCACCGATCACCTCCTGAAAAAGATCCCAAAAAGAAAACTCCCAGGAATATTATAGCCAGGTTCCAGAATCCCCAGATCAAGGAGAAAATACTACAAACAGCCAGGAAGAAACAATTTAAATATTGTGGAAACACAATCAGAATAGCACAGGACCTGGCAGCTTCTACACTGAGGGATAGAAGGGCATGGAATATGATATTCCAGAGGGCAAAAGAGCTGGGACTGAAGCCAAGGGTCACCTACCCAGCAAAACTGAGTATTTTGTTTCAGGGGAAAATATGGTCATTCCATGGAATAGAGGACTTTCAAGCATTCTTGAGGAAAAAACCAGAATTGAATAGCAAATTTGACATCCAGACGCAAGAAGCAAGAGATGCCTGAGAAGGTAATCAGGGAAAAGAAATCAAAAGGAACTTATCAAAGTTGAACTATTTACATTCCTATATGAAAAAACAAAAACTGTGACTGAGGAAACCTTTCTCAGTATGAAAATAATGGAAGAAGGGTGTATGTTCATATGAATACATATGTGAATGTGTGTATATATGTTTACAGTTATATATGGATAGAGGGCATAGGTTGAATTTGTTGGGAAGGGAGGATAATCAAGGGGTGAAATTATGAGGTGAGAGAGGAAAGTGGCAAGAGGAGATGGGGAGAGACAGGGTGGGGTAAACTATCTCATGTAGAAGAAGCAAGGGAAAGTGGCTGCAAGGGAGGGGAAGAATGGGAAGGCAAAAAGGCAAAACCACATTCTCATTGAATTTGGTTCAGGGAGAGAATGACATATATACTAAATGGGATATCTCAACCTACAGCAGAATAGGGGGAAGGGGGATGAGAGGAGGGATGATGGATGGGAGGGCATCCTTGGGGGGAGGGGAGGTTGGAAGTACCCACTACAGAAGAGGGACAGGATCATGTAGGGAATGGACCAGGTGGGGGGTGGGATGAGTGGGAGGGAATTATAAGCAGCCTTGTACAATATATCTACTATGATAATGTTTTGCATAGCTAGACATGTACAACATATACTGAATTACTTATCTTCCCAGAGGGAATGGGTGACAAGGGAGGAAGGGAATGGATCTGAAATTCGAAGTCTTAATATTAAATGTTTCACATATATATAAATACTATTATTAAAACTCTTTTGCTTGTAATTGGGAGATAAGATGTGCAGTCATTGGGGTACAGAGATTCACGTTCCTCTAATGGAAAAGTCGAAGGGGGTATGGGAGAAGATATGGGAGAGAGCAGATTGGAGGAAGCAATATCTTGTGGGACTGCTATTCTGGGAGGGTGGGTAGGGGAAAAATGGGGGGAAAATTGTAACTCAAAATCTGACAGAAATGAATGATGTAAAACAGAAGTTAATAAAACATTTGTTTAAAAAAACAAAATAAAATAGTTATAGCTTAAAAATTCATTGCCTGATGACCACATTCTGGTAATGAACCTTTCCTAGTCCTCAGATGAAAAGCACAAAGTCATTTTCTGGAGTCATACTCAAAGTTTTCCTTCCCCTTTGGTTGGACCTTCCAGAGCTTTACTCTCCTTCAAGAGTCCAGGTTCACCTCCATACCACAGTGAGACACCAGAATAGAATGTTATTGAATTATCTAGTTGATATTTTATCAAAAATGAAATACTTTCCCATTTATTTGTCTTCTTCTAGTGAAGGGATTATGAGTAAGTCTGTCTGTTCTGTTGTCTAAATCAAATGATGAGAACTAAAACAGACAAATACATATATGTGTTTGTGTGTATGTATATTCCCTAGTGAAGTTTGCCATCAAAACAAATATTTTTTCAAACTCTATTTATCTCAATCACATGATTTAATTTTGTCTGTGACTTTATCAAGTGAATTCCATCAAAATATTTTTTAGTTATAAATATACTCAACATCAAATAGATTGATTAAAGGTTTCATACAAAAGATACCGTCATGAAAAATCTCAGAGCAAAACTAATATATGGGCAAAAATACTACGTTATCCTCTAGTTTGTGAAATGTTACATATGACTGGTACAAAATGTTATAGGATCATAAGAGTGGGGTTTTAGATGGTCAAGAAAACTGCCTCTTAACTAAATATATTGAGAGGACATAGTTTAAAGTAGCTCAAGTGGGCAAGTAATGACTGAAGCTGGAAAAGACCACAGTGTATCATTATTCATCAGCTCATAAGACATTTGAAGCCAGAATAAGAAAATACGAATCACAGAATTGCTTGGATACTTTGGCAAAATTGTATATCTCTTGTGTTATCCTTGGTTGAATTATAGATTTGGATATTTTATTTCCACTTGAATTAGAGATGGATAACTTACTAATAAGGAGACCAAGAATTGAGGCATTGGAAGATATAGGACCAATAATAGATGGAAAGATGAGAAAACAGGAGAAGACACATAAATCAGATGGTGTAATGGAAATGTAAATTTAAAGATCTTCCCTGCCCCTAGCTTAAGTACACCTGGAGCCTGTGGTGGGAGGCTTGTTTTTCAGGAAAGCCCACACCTTGATACTTTGTGACTGGGCAGTGGGTCAAGGAGGTTGTTACATTCTCTGAGCCAAGAGAAGGCTATATAAGCCCTGATGAGAGGCTTTGCTTTGGGGATCACTTTGAGAAGTGTTGTGTGATTTGACCAGATGAGACTCTGGGAAGCCGTTG
The DNA here is from genome assembly GCA_011680675.1 of Gymnobelideus leadbeateri. NCBI lineage: Eukaryota > Metazoa > Chordata > Mammalia > Diprotodontia > Petauridae > Gymnobelideus > Gymnobelideus leadbeateri. Next base: position 114,852 of record WOXC01002178.1, on the reverse strand, counting down.
TTGAGAGCCCCCCGGCTTTGAAAACCCAGATGTTGATGCTTCCCTCTCTGGTAACTGTGATTTGGTATTGGTATAATGGTTGGACAGTTTGGAAGCCTGTCTGTTTGATCTGTAAGTTCTGTAACTCTGAAGTTCGGGGTGTTGACCTTTTTCCCCTGAACTAGGTAATGTATGTTTGTTTGATTAAAGTAAGCTTGTTAACCCATTTTGAGTTGCTTTCCTTTTGAAAAGCAGATCTAAGAACCTGTGCTGGCAGTCACCCTGGGGATATTGGGGTGCTTGCTGCTACAAAATGGCGACGAGGATGGGATCTGCTGAGTAAAAGGAAAGTATGGGGGCTGGGATAATTGTTTGTTTCCCAGTTGTGGTAGCTGTGACTCTGTGGAGCCATGGAGCAGGAGAGAACGACCTGCATGCTGACTTCACTGAGCTGAGAGCAGGAATGGTGAGCTGCCTGCATGGAGACCTGTGGAGAAACCTGGAGCTGCTGCCTTCTGCTGGAGAAGGAACCCAGGAGTTTGGAGTTCAGCCACAGGATAAGATAAGGACTGTGTGGCAAAGCAGGGGCACTGAATGTGTTTCCTTGTTGCATCCCACAGTTTGGGACCCAGCGGGAGGATGGACTTGTGACTATGGTGGGTGGGGTGAAGTGCCATGGACCCCAAGGACCCCACTTTGGTTTTGTTGCCCAGCCCCCTCTCTGGACTTGGAAGCAGGGGCTGGAGCAGTGTTGTGGGAAGGACACCCCTCTCCTCCCAAGAGTACTTTATGTGATAATGCTTTGTATTTTGTGAATCGATGTGAAAATGCAATGTACTTTGTTTAAGACCCAGTGGCCACTTTGGTAACTTTAGATGTACCTTGAAAATGTGACCTAAGAGATGTTTTAGTGCTAATTCAAATGTAAATTGTGTATGCTATGGGCAAGAAAGATCTTGGGGCCGAATGTAATGGAAATGCAAATGCAAATTTAAAGATCTTCCCTGCCCCTAGCTTAAGTGCACCTGGAGCCTGTGGTGGGAGGCTTGTTTTTCAGGGAAGCCCACACCTTGATACTTTGTGATTGGGCAGTGGGTCAAGGAGGTTGTTACAGTCTCTGAGCTAGGAGAAGACTATATAAACCCTGAGGAGAGACTTTGCTTTGGGGCTCACTTTGAGAAGTGTTGTGTGATTTGACCAGATGAGACTCTGGGAAGCTGTTGTTGAGAGCCCCCCGGCTTTGAAAACCCAGATGTTGATGCTTCCCTCTCTGGTAACTGTGATTTGGTATTGATATAATGGTTGGACAGTTTGGAAGCCTGTCTATTTGATCTGTAAGTTCTGTAACTCTGAAGTTTGGGGTGCTGACCTTTTTCCCCTGAACTAGGTAATGTATGTTTGTTTGATTAAAGTAAGCTTGTTAACCCATTTTGAGTTGCTTTCCTTTTGAAAAGCAGATCTAAGAACCTGTGCTGGCAGTCACCCTGGGGATATTGGGGTGCTTGCTGCTACAGATGGTTAGCCTGATGTCAAACGTTTCTCTCAAAGCTTCAGAATCAGTTTTTCATTTTGTTTTGTTTTTACCTAGTCCTTCTTATTCCAAATTCATTTTCCTTTTCACAATAACACATTGATTCCCCACAAATTTATTTGAGTGGGGAGAAACTAGGTATGTGGAAACCAATGAGGGTTTTGTTTTAGTTGAAAAATGAGTTTATAAGAGGCTAAAATTGTGCAGTAGCAATAGGACTGGAAAGGAAATAAGAGGTGTGTGAGAATAATGGTAAAAGAAGAATTAAAATGGTTCAGTGATTGCCTTAATGGGGATGGTTGGGGAAACCAGAGGAAAGGAAGAGAGGAAGCAGGAATCGTATAAGAGAACTACACATGTTTATGCATAGGAAATTGAATAATGATAACACCATAAAATAGAAATTAGAAAAGCAAGAAGAAATACTCATTGAGCTTTTACTTCTGGTGAACACCAAATGGCGGATGAGGCCAGTGCTGCAGGGGGTGCGGAAGGCCCCAGGGGCCCCCCAGCATAAGAGGCCAGGGAGGCTTCCGGGGTGGCTTCGGCAGTGGGGGCCGAGGTTGAGGCCGGGGCCGCGGCCGCGGGGCCCGGGGAGGAAAGGCTGAAGACAAGCATTGGGTTCCTGTCACTAAGCTGGGCCGGTTAGTCAAGGACATGAAGATCAAGTCTTTGAAAGAGATCTATCTTTTCTTGCTTCCCATCAAGGAGTCTGAGATCATAGATTTCTTCCTGGGATCTTCATTGAAAGATGAGGTTTTGAAGATCATGCCTGTTCAGAAACAAACTAGAGCTGCACAACGTACCAGGTTCAAGGCTTTTGTGGCCATTGGTGACTACAATGGCCATGTTGGTCTGGGTGTCAAGTGCTCCAAGGAAGTGGCCACGCTATTAGTGGTGCTATCATTCTGGCCAAGCTGTCCATCGTTCCTGTGAGACGTGGCTACTGGGGGAACAAAATTGGCAAGCCTCACACAGTACCCTGCAAGGTCACTGGGCGATGTGGGTCGGTTTTGGTGCACCTGATCCCCGCCCCTAGAGGAACTGGCATTGTCTCAGCTCCTGTGCCTAAAAAGCTCCTGATGATGGCTGGAACTGATGATTGCTACACTTCTGCAAGAGGCTGTACTGCCACTCTGGGCAACTTCGCTAAAGCTACCATTGATGCCATCTCCAAAACATACAGCTATCTAACCCCAGAACTATGGAAGGAGACTGACTGTGTTCACTAAATCTCCTTATCAGGAATTCACGGACCATCTTGTGAAGACTCACACTCCAGTGTCTGTCCAGAGGACCCAGGCAGCTGCTGTGGCAACCACATAGATGTTTGTAAACAAATAAATTGAACTATGCCTGATTAAAAAAAAAAAGAAGAAATACTCATTGAGGGTTAGATTTGAGCTTGTGATAGGTTACTAAGAATTAAGGGAAACCTCAGAGATGAGGCAAGATATTAGCAAGTAATGAAAATATCCCTCAGTATATTTAACCCTCATTCAATTCATCTAAAGAAACTATGTGAGACACTATGCTACTCTATTGGCACAGTAGCTACAAAGTTAAAAAATGAAGCTTACACTTGACTGGTAAGTCCTTGAGATTTCACTGTTTTCCTTAGAAATTTTATGGTATAATTATGATGCTGGTGATGATGATGATGATACTGTCACATTGATAAAGCACCTTAAATTCTGAAAAGCATTTAACATACAAAATATCATTTGATTCTGAGAGACTACCATAGTGGCCTGAAATAGTATACATCTTACAAGTACTTAGCTTCCTGCTAATGAGTGAGTCAGATAGTTACTTGGCAAAACTATATAAAATAGAGGGGGGAAATCTCCATACACATTCAATAGTTATACAATTTCATTGCTCTCCTAGTGTTATTTTCATTTTCCCAAAATAAAGTGATTGAATAATAGAGCTCACATTTCTCCCACGTTACCTACAGAACCATTTTATTTAACTATAAAAGTTGAATTCATGTGAATGCATTGAGCCAGAACTGGCAAATAAATCACCTGGGCACCTTAAATCCTGATCAAGATTTACAGATTACACCTGTAATTTTATTGTCAAGGTTTTCTTTGGACCAGTGTTATTACCAATCAAGCAATGAAACAAATTACCCAAGGAAAGAAATTGAAGAGATGTGATTCTGGGACTTCCTTTTGAAATTCAGATGTGAAATTATACATCTCAGATCTGGAAGCCAAAATATATCCATATACAAAGGGAGAGTATGTTAGAACTCTATTGAGATGAATAATTTTTTTTTTGTTAATGTCAAGCAATATTAGAATAGCTTCTCCAGAGGGTTCAGGAGGAAAAAAAATAATGAAATATGGTCTAAGTCACACCTACATAACAAAGTATAGGACAGGGTCACAAAAGCTAAATGAGTGTTACAAATGGCCATAAGATAGACTCAGGCTGGTAAATACCATGATTCTTTTGCAAGCTTTGATAGACGATCATGAACTATAGATTATATCCTGTGTTCAGTGGTTTTCTGTAAAGCATGCAAATGAGTAATTTTATCATGCTCACAAAGGAGTAATATTAACCTAAATTAGCCATGGAGGTTAGAGTTGAAGCAACAATCTTTAAATGCATATATTTTTTCTAGGTTTTCAACATTATTTTGGGAGGGGGGGTTATTATGATATGTAAAGAATTTGATATGTTATTGTACATACAGATTTTTTTTGTATCATATAGAATTCTATAACTACTGTGATATGGTCATGCATGGTGTTGCATAGTATAGTGATAGAAAGGAAGCCTTAAAACTAGGAAGATCTGGGTTTGAGTCCCACCTATGACATATACTGTGGGTCCCTGGTCAAGTCATTTAATCTCTCAGTGACAAGTTTTCTAATATTTCAAAATAAGTATGTAACCAAGAGTCTTGCAGATAGAAATGAATTTCAATAAATATAAAGCATATCTAACTCAGTGAATGTATCTACATTATGATAACTACTTAATGATCATACAAGACAAGTATTATCTACCATTAGTATTTCACAAATAAAAAGAAGTATAATAATTTGTGGGGAAAGTGTTTGAGACCACATATGTGATCTTGGGAAGATGAAATGAAGGAAAGAATGGAAGGAAACATGCATTTATTAAGTTTCTTTTTTTTTAATTTGTCATACACTGTGCTATATGTTGGGAATGTAAATACAAGTAAAAAAAAAAAGCTCTTACCCTCAAGCAGCTTATATTCTAGAGGTGTAGCAGCAAGCACCCCAGCATCCCCAGGGTGGCTGCCAACACAGGTTCTTCGATTAACTTTTCTAAAGGAAAGCAATTCAAAATGGGTTAACATGCTTACTTTAATCAATCAAACATATATCATTTACCTAGTTCAGGGGGAAAAGGTCGGCACCCCAAACTTCAGAGTATACAGACAGAAATTACAAGACAGAGAAACAGATCAAACAGACAGGCTTCCAAACTGTCCAACCATTACATCCATACCAAATCACAGTTACCAGAGAGGGAAGCATCAACACCTGGATATTCAAAGCCAGGGGGCTCCTAACAGCTGCCCAGAGTCTCATCTGGTCAAATCACACAACACTTCTCAAAGTGAGCCCCAAAGCAAAGCCTCCCATCAGGGGTTATGGTGAGCCGGTTTCTCCTGGGTCAGAGAATGTAACCACCCTCTTGACCCACTGCTCAATCACACAGCATTAAGGTGTAGTCATTCCTGAAAACCAAGCCTCCTGCCATAAGCTCAATGTGACCACATTCAGCCTATTAGGGGGCAGAGTATATTTTCAAATTAAGGAAAGTCCTCAGAGTCTCTTAAGCCTATCAAAGGGCCTAGGGGCAGGGAAGATCTTTAAATTTGCATTTCCATTATAAGAGGGAGAAGATAAAACACAGAAGAAAGGTAAAAAGCCAGAGGAAGGTGAAGGGAAGAAGAAGTAGAAGTTATCCAGCATGAGGGTGCAGTTTTGAAATCCAGAATGTCTAGAACAGGGTTGGGAGGGTAATTAAGTCGGGGTTGCTGACTTGGTCCCCTCCACAAAATGAAAGACTTAGAAGGAATTGAGTTTTGAGGAAAAGGGGCCAGACTTGTGGAAGGATATTCAAAGAACTAAAGGTCCCAGTGATACTTGTATATTCCAAGGCAAGGAGGCCCCAGGAGCTGAGGGAAGTTTGAAGATGAGGCAGTAGAAAAGGAATGGCTTTGATGTCTAGAAAGTTAAGAGTAGGGGAGGCTAGGTGCCACAGTGAATAGAGCACTGGCCCTGGAGTGAGGAGGACCTGAGTTCAAATATGACCTCAGACACTTAAGATAAAAACTAGCCATGTGATCTCGGGCAAGTCACTTACCCCCAATTGTCCTCCAAAAAGGAAAAAAAATAAAAATAAAAAAATAAGATTACTATAGAAAGTCAAGAGTATGGACACAGTTCCTCATATGTAAAATTAGGACACTAGAATTAAATGGTCTCTACGGTTCTCTCTGTCTTTTGTAATTCCATTTACCATTTCTATTTTTAGCATCCTATATGAGTGTAAATGTTATGTGTCTACTTTATAAGTAGACAATCATGAAAAGGGTGAAGAATTTGACCTACTTGAAAAAATGCATCATATACATTCCTTTAGCTGTTATCACACATTCTACACAGTAAAATGACAGGACATTACAATATTTTAGCATTACAGTTTCTTCTGAATTCCCTAAAATTTATTTGTATTGTTCACTAAATGGACCAACTGCTCAGGAGACAGGTTTATTTTCACATTTGACATAATAATATTTCTCAAGATACAAATGACATTTGAGGGATATAGAATCATTCATTCCATAAAGTCCCTCAATAATGGCATAAATTAAAGGTACCTTCCCAAGATTTTTGGTGTGTTTTTATCCAGATTTGCCACAAACCAGGCAATGGTCCATGAAAATAACTCTTGAGCTTGATTGCCTCATCAGCATTTTCAGTCTTCTGTTTATGAATGGTGTGTCTCCAGAGCAGCAGTGATGGGATCCTGTAATGGCAAGCAAAGAAGTAGTTACACCTTGTCTCAGCTATTGAATTAACGCCTTGTTTCAGTTCAAGTTTCTTTTGAGCCTTGTATCAAGTCTGTTAAGAAACAGAACATGTGAACCCTACAACTTGTGAACTTCTGGGGAGGGGCTGCGCCATATATAAGGAAGAACAAAAGCTGGTCAGTTAGAACTTCTTGGGATGAGTACCATGGAGGCAAGAAAGTTGCTGCTGGACTGAAGACTAAACTGAGAATTGAGAAGAACTGAGAAGAGGAATGAGATTTGAGAACTGAGACAGAATTTCTTAGAGCAAGCCCTGTGCACACTGGATAAAGTGATTTTGACAATGGAGCTTATGCTGCTGAGGATTTCTGAGGGTCAGCTGGAGCTGTTGAGGATTTCTGGGCCAGTCAGAGCTGCCAAGGATTTCCAAGGGCCAGGGAGAGCTGCCAAAGACTGAGGAAGCATGATTGTGGTGCCAATACTTTGTACAAAAGTTGTTGTGACTTTGTTAATGTGAATGAATGTTCTTGTGGCTTTGTGAAGCCTTGTCTTCCCAGGAACAGAGGCTGTGAAGGACTTGAGATGGACTAGACACTGTGAGCTTCAGTATGGAATGGGAACTGGACAAGAAGCTGTACAAGGAACTGAGAACTGCCTTTGAACCTAGGTGAAAGTTGGATGGATGCAGATTGAAGCTAGGACCATGGAAGAGGAACCATGGAAGCTGAGATCCAGCCTCAAGTCAAGATCAAAGAAGACTTTTTACTTGAATACTGCTTACTGACTGAGATTATGGTTTATTGTGATGTAGGGGTGGAGAAATTTGACTTTCGTACTTTGTGATCGAATTAAGGACTTTGTGTTTGACTAAATTTGCTTGAACCTATGTGACCACTCTCGTGAAAACTACATGGCCATTTTAGTGTTAACTTGTGAACATTGTGGATGAATGTATTTTGTTTTCTGTGAATGTTTTGCTCTGATTTGTTATTGAATAAATAGAGAGTTCACTATACTGTGTAATCAGAACCATGAAGCTGTTCACAGCAGCAGTCCTATGAAAAGCTGCGTGTGCATGACTTTACAGAACCAGAGTGTCTTATAGCATAATCAGTCACCTCAGTCAAAATCTGGTTTTCTTACAGGTATACTTATACATTATAGTGACAACTGTCAGGTATATATTGATGTTCAATGTTCTATATTGAACTATTATTATAAGGTTACTCTTGTTTACATTGGTCCAGTGAAAATAAGGGAGGATTGCTGGATAACTTATGAAATATTAAGAAGTTTGAAATAAGGTTTTCTTGACAGTATTGGTTTATATGCATTTAAACATGTTTATATTATGCTAGACCAAATTAACACAACTTCCTCCCTCCTTTTGATTCATGGCTACTGTTAAAATAACTAACTTTGACTTTAGTGTCACATAGTAGTATTTATGTGATCTAATCTTTGGTATTCCATGGAAAAGACTAGAGTGATAAAATATCATCATCTTTTCCTTCAGTTTGTCTACTATGATATCAGCAAAGTCAAGTTAATCAGCCAGATTTTTCCTTATGATACTGATGCATATCTCATGCCATCTGTACCAAAAACAATGGTAATCATTTTTATGAAAAGTGGTGTATTTCTTTATTATTGAAAATGTATATATCCTTGAGAGCTACCATCTTGGAACTGTAAGAAGACCTATAGGAAAATGAGAATGTGAGTGAGGTGATCATGCTCTAAGGAAATTATGAATCTAGCATTGAACTCCTGGGACTCACACCTTTAGATGAATTTTGTCACAGGCTATGCTCTTATATTTATGCACATTACTAGTGATGTTTTAATGTTAGTGTAAGAAAGAATTACAGAAGAAAAGCACAATATACTTAGTGCCAATTTTAAAGTTTACTATATTGACTACATTAACAGGGCCTCATGAAATTTCATTTTCCTAACTTTATGAAAATTCATAACTTTTTGTTTAAAGGCCCATTTGTTACCACTAGTCTACTAGGACTGTTCTATGTCTTGGTGCACATATTCTTCAAAATATTAAAAATGAGTATCATCCAGAGGCTAATGAAGAGATGCATTTTGGATAAGTCAGCAATAACAAATATGAAATAATAAACTATGGAAAAGAATCTAAGTAATATTATCGAAGGAATGTATGATCCAAAATAAAATAGACTAATCACATAACAAGAACCAGAGCAAACTTATATACAGCCATGTGCTCTATCAGTCTGCATGTTAAAATCAATACAAGCTCCTGAGATTAATATATGGGGGGTGTGATAGGGAAGAGAGATGGACAACAGCTGACTAAGATAGGCAGGCATGGATGCCTATGCCAATCTATGTCACTGGAGATAAAATACATATAAAGTAGTGAACTTATCCATTTGAGCATTTCTGTTCATACGGTAAGGAAAATACTCTACACTAATAAGAAAGGAAGAAAAATGCATGAGCATTCAGCATTATGTGAATTAACAGGCAATATGTCATCTGATATTAGGTTGATCTCCTTGGGAAGTGATATATAAAACATTTGTTAGATTGTGTTTTAAGAACTTATTTGTGGAAGTTGTCAAAGACAAAAGGTTTTCCACAAGCACATTAAGGAAGGCAAGATTTAAAGTAGGTTAATTATTGAATTTTGTTGGAAATTACTTAGTTGTGCTTAGGTGTTTATATTTCTTAAAATCTGACTTTTTTCTTTTTAAAATCAAATAAATTGAATAATTGATGATATGATAATAATGATAATTTATATTTTGGAACTGTTTCAATGTGGCATCATATAGATTTAGAATTCTTGAAGGTTATGGCATCCAAGTTAAAGTTCTGACTGATTATACCAAATTGGAAATATTTCATGACATTCAAAAATGAAATTATAGAAAGCAGAGCCAAGATAGTGGATAAAGTCAGGGATTCTCCTGAGCTCTGCCCCAAACCCTTCTAAATACATTTTAGAAACTACTCTAAAAAAATTGTAGAGAAGCAGAACCCACAAAAAGATGGAATGAAACAAATTTCCAGTCCAAGAAAACTTGGAAGGTCCATAAGAAATGTCTGTTGAACCAGGGTGAGAAAGGGGCACTGTCTAGTGCAGGCTGCATTAGCACAGACCCAGCTGCAGCAAAGACAGAGCAAGTCTCAAGGTAAATGAATCAGTGGCAGCAGTGGCAGTTTCCAGATCTCTTGGCCCACAGATACCAAAGACAACTTAGAAAGTCAATAGGAAGGGGTTTGGAGTCAAGATGGCAGAGTAAAGGCAGGGACTCACCAAACTCTGCTTCAAAACCCTCCAAATACCTTTTAAAATGACTTGAAGCAAATTCTAGAGTAACAGAAGCCATAAAAAGATGGAATGAAACAAATTTCTAGCTCAAGACAACTTACAAGGTAGGCAGGAAAGATCTGTTGCAGTAGGCTGAGAGAGGAATATAACCAAGGGCAGGCTGTGGTAGCACAGACCAGGTCCTAGCCAAACCAGAGCATACCTCAGGGTGACTGAATTGCTGGGAAATGTGGCAGTTTCTGGAATTTTTGGCCCATAGACACCAGGGAAAACTTAGAATATCAGCAGGAAGGGTTTGTTGCACTATGGTAGTAGTGAAGTGAAATCTAGCACAGAAGAACATAGCCCTAGCAGGACTCCAGCAGTCCTTGGGAGTGACTACATCAACAGCAGCAGTGGCTACAACTTGTTCCAGGGCTCCTATCCCATAGATTGTAAAGATGTTGAACAACTGGTCAGAAAGAGATTATAGGAATCTCTTTTCTAGGACTGAGGAAGGACTTTGTTGCCTTGCCCACACTCAGATCCACTGCACAAAACCCCTGAAGCTTAGGACAGTGTACCCTCTACCTAAGAAGCATAACCCTTCTTTAACAAAGAGTAAAACGTCAAGGGCCTCAAAGAATTTTACCTAGGTGAGAAAATGAGCAAATAACAACAAGAAAAAAAAAAACCTACTGAAAGTTACTGCAGTGACAAGAAAGATCAAAACACACACTCAGAAGAAGACAGCAAAGTCAAATATGCTACATCCAAAGCCTCCAAGAAAAATGTGAATTGGTCTCCGGACGTGGAAGAATTCAAAAAAGATTGTGAAAATCAAGTAAGAGAGGTAAAGGAAAAATTAAGAGAAATGAGAATGATGCAAGAAAATCATGAAAAAATGAGCCAACAGCTTTTCAAAGGAGACTCCCAAAATACTGAAGAAAATAACCCTAAATAATAAAGGGAAAAGATAAAAGAGGTCCAAGATGCCAATGAGGAAAAGAATGTTTTAAAAGCAGAATTAGCCAAATAGAAAAAGTGGTTGTAACAATAAGCACCCTAGCACACCCAGGATGGTCTGCTAGCACAGGTTCTTTGATCTGCTTTGCTAAAGGAAAGACAACTTTTAAAGGAGTCAACAATCTTACTTTAATGACAGAGAAGTAGAAAATAAAAACAGAGAAATTAGCAAAGAGATTCAACACAGGTCTCCTAGTGTCTGAACTAAATAATACAACCACATGCAAAAACCACCAGATCAGGAGAGCACAAACCTCTGTGTAATTGTGGTGCTCTTAACAAATGGCTACTGAGAGTCCCATCCAGGGAATCAAAAGGTCCTTCTCATATGCAAACATTCAAAGTAAAACAGCCTCCCAGTACATATAGTTTTCAACTAATAGGCTCAGTCAGAAGGCATCACAGCCCTTATGATTCAATGCCTAATTAGCTTAGTAACAAAGGTGTGAAAACCTTCTTACAAGCCTCCCCCTAAGCAAGCTCCTCCTTAGGCAAATTCCTCCCCCAATGGGCTCTATGTGATTCAGGATTTATCACAGCTGTGCTGAGTCAAGTAGGTTTTGTGCCTTCTGACTGAGCCAATCAAGGGCAGAGTGTTTGTTATGTGCTCTGGGAGGTTGGAATTTTGCTTTGGGGGTTTGCTCATGAGAAGGACCTTTTGATTCCCTGGACAGGACTCTGAGTAGCCATTTGTTAAGAACCCCCTGACTACCTTGAGGTCTGTGCTTTCCCAGTCCAGTGGAGTGTGTAGGTGGTTGTATTACTTTGTTCAAATAGTAGGAGCCCTGTCTGTTGAATCTCTGTGCTTATTTCTCTGTTTGTATTTTCTCCATGTTTAGGGTGTTGACATTTCCCCTGTAATGGAAGTAACATCATTGACCACTTTAAAGCTGCCTTTCCTTTAGAAAACCAGATCAAAGAACCTATGCTAGTAGGCCATACTGCATTTCTAATATGTCCACAAACTCACTGAAGGAAACAATTCCTTAAATACATATAAATAGAAGTTAATGACTTTTGAGAAATCAAGAAAGAATAAACCCAAACCAAAATAATGAAGAAAAAAATAGAAGAAAATGCAAAATATCTCAAAAAAAAATCTGGCCTGGAAAATAGATCAAGAAGTAATTTAAAAATTATTGAACTACCTGAAAGTCATGATAAAAAAAAAAGAACCTAGACATCATCTTTCAAGAAAATATCAAACTACCCTGATATTCTATAATCAGAGTGTAAAACAGGAAGAGAAAGAATTCATCAATCCCCTCCTAAAAGAGACCACAAAATGAAAACTTCCAGGAATATTATAGTCAAATTCTAGCATTCTCAGATCTAGGAGAAAATATTGCAAGTGGCCAGATAGAAAAAAATTTTAAGTATGGTGGAGCTACAGCCAAGATAACACAAGATTTAGCTGCTTCCACCTTAAATGATCAGAAGGCTTGGGATATGCTATTCTTGAGGACAAAGAAGCTAAGATTACAAGCAAGAATCACCTACCCAGCAAAGCTGAGTATGATACTTCAGGGGAAAAAACGGAAATTCAATGAGGTAGAGAACTTTCAAGCATTCTTATTTGAAAAGATAGGAGTTGAATAGAAAATTTGACTTTCAAATACAAGGCTCCAGAAACATAAAAAGGGAAGGGAAAGGGAAATCATAAGGGGCTTAATGAAATTAAACTATTTACATTCCTACATAGGAAGTTGATATTTGTAACTCATAAGACCTTTCTCACTATAGGGGAGTTAGAAGGAATATATGTGTGTCTGTATGTCTGTGTATCTGTGTCTGTGTTAATGCATGTATGTGTGTTTATATGTATATATGTATAAGCATACATATATGTGTATATATTTATAGATATAGATAGATACAGATATAGAGATATAGATATATGTATTTATGTATGTATGTGTATGTATATTAATATAGGGAGGGAGAGACAGAGAGAGAGAGAGAGAAAGAGAGAGAGAGAAAAGTTACAAGTATGAGTTAAATGTGAAGGCATGATATTGAACAATAAAATTAAGATATAAGAGATAACTGTACTGGGAGAAAGAAAAAGGGAGAGGTAGAATGGGATAAATTATCTCACATAAAAGAAGTAAGGAAAAGCTTTTACAAGGAATGGGAAGAGGGGCGAGAGAAGAGGAGGGAATGAACATTATTTTCATCAGCATTGGCTCAAAGAGGGAATAATGTACACACTTAACTGGGCATAGAAATCTATCTTACCATACAGGAAAGTAGGAGGAGAAAGGGATAAGAGAAGGTGGGGGCAGAATAGGGGAGGGGTAGTCAGAAGCAAAACACATGTGAAGAAGTACAGGGTGAAAAGGAGAGAGGGAATAGAATAACTGGGGGGATAGGATGAAGAGAAATATAGTTATCAGGACTAACTATGAAAAAATTGAAGCAATTTCTCTGATAAAGGTCTCATTTTTTCTAATATATAGGGAACTGAGTCAAATTTAAGAAAATAAGACCCATTTCACAATTGATAAATTATCAAAAGATATGATCATTTTGGAGTGAAGTAATCAAAACTACCTATAGCCATATGAAAAAATATTCAAACTCACTATTCATTGGAGAAATGCATATTGAAACAATTCTGAGGTACTACCTCATACCAATTAGATTGCTAATAGGATAAAAAAGGTAAATCACAAATGTTGGAGGGGAAGTGAGAAAAATGACTCATTAATGCACTGTTGGTGGAGTTGTTAACTGATTCAATGCCCAAGGTCTATAAAACCATACAAACCATTTGACCTAGAAATACCATGACTAGGTCTGTATCCCAAAAGAGATAAAATTTATAAAAAAAGGAAAAGGGCCTATGTGTACAAACATTTTCATAGCTGCTCATTTCTGGTGGCAAAGAATTGGAAATTAAGAGGACTAACAATTGGGGAATAACTGAACAAGCTGTGGTATGAGATTATGATAGAATCCTATTGTACTATAAGAAATGATGAGCAGGGTGCTCTCAGAAAAACTTGAAAAGACTTACATAGGCTAATGCAATGTGAAATGTACCGCGTACAACATAATATCTAGGATGATCTACTGTAAATAACTTAGCTCTCCTCATCAATACAGCAAACCAAGTCAACTCTGAAGGACTTAGGATGAAAAATGCTATCCATCTCCAGAGAAATAACTTATGGTTTCTGCATATAGATCGAATCATACTTTTTATTTTAAACTTTATTTTTCTTGATTTTTTTTCTGTTTTCTTTTACAACATGACTATTATGGACATGTTTTGCATGACTACACACATATAACCTATACCAAATTGCTTACCTTTTCAAAGGATGGGGAAAGGAGGGTAGGTGAGGAGACAGAAAGGGAGAGAATTTGGAACTCAAAGTTTTAAAAAGGAATGTTATTTTTTTTACTTGTTACTGGGGAAAAATAAAAATATAATACTTATAATAGGAAATCATCTCACAATGCCCCATTACCATTACTGATGACTTCCTCTGTGTGTGTGTATGTTTTTGGGGGGCAGTAGATGGATGAAAACAATAACCACAGCTGACTGGCACATTCACTATATATACTCTTTCTGTTATCCACCACTGGGGGAGGTTTAACCAATGCAAATCAACTCTTAGCAGTTTATACAAACTAATTCCATGCTTTCTAAGATAGGCTTGCAAACACTAAGCTCTAAAATCAAAGTAAATGTTATTTTTCTACAAAGGATTTTAAAGACCTTGACAAACAGATATGTAAATTTTGTTTTCCCCTACAAGTACTACTCAAAGAAAAAAGGGAAGCAAATAGATACTGAAGTCAACAATCAATCTCTATTATGTTCAAGTCACTGTCCTAGGTGTTGGGAATATAATGGAGGTTGGAGGAGGCTCATTTCACTCTATTTTAAGGTGGAAAAAGTTTCACTTAAAAAAAAAAAAACAACAATATTTTTTCCACAATGGAAGCATTTCTTTTTTTGTGCAAAAAGACCAACAGATAATTTTTTTAGTTAGATGAGTCTCAAAGTAAGGACATGAAAGCGATTTTCTCAATGAAATATTGTTCAAATGGATAGCCAGGAAATGTTGCATGTGGACATAGAATTAGACAATGAATTCTGTGAATGTATATCAAAAGATTAAATAAAATTATTACCTCTAGACCTTTCATTGAGGATAAGGTTAGAACCAAGAGTTTCCAATAATCTCTTTCAGTACAGCTGGTAAGAAAAGAACATTTAAAATGTATTTTTCCCTCCCCCCTTTCTTTTTTCCTTCTGTTCTTTTGGAAGCACAAAAGAAATTAGGTGAACATATATAATTAGCTTCTATTTATATTTGGTTATTTATTGTCTAGCCCCTCTGAATTATGGTATAGATAAAAATTAAATAATTGCCACTTTCAACAAATCAATATATATAAATACTCATCTACTCTCAAAATGGGAATAATGAAATCCTTGTCTGGAAGAGTTTGTAAGAATGTATGAAACAGTGACTTTAGTCAACATGTCGAGTAGTGAGAAAATTGTTACATCTGGGAATATTAATCACCTTTGTCCAACAGAGGGAAAATGAATTCAATGGTTAACTAGGCCAACACATACCTTAAATAGAATCCCCATTATCAAATACCCAGAAAATGAATATTCAGCCTCTGCTGGAAAATCTTCAGTGAATATGATGGGGTCCTTGGGATGTATATATGTTTGTAACATCAATCTCTGTAACATTAGTTTGTAAAGGGGGTGCTTTGGGATCTATGTCTGTAAAATCAATTTGTAAAAGCAGTCTGTAAAATCACCCCCCCCCCAGTCTCAAAGCATTAACTCTGCCCCTTCCCCCTGCCACTCTGCCCAGCAACAACCTGTTTATCTCTGTTTGAAACAATAAGCTACTTATGAGTCCTTCACAAAACTATCTATAAACATTTTTAGCTTAGGCAAATGTTATCTCCCTTAGTTAGAGTGGCCAGTTGTACCATGAATTCTTCAGTACCCTATCTATAGGGTAACTCCTTAGCCAATTATACCCACCCTGTGTCTCTGAGGGCCTTGGTTCCCAACATCTATCTTGTCAAGCCTGACATTGATGGGTGGCAGACTGGGCACTCCTTAGTGGCCTAGGATAGACTTTAGTGATATGTCAGGCCTAAAACCACACCTCCAGGTAGCCAGGCCTTGGGCTATTTCCCAGTGAATCATGGGCAATATGCCTGCGCAGTTGATATTAAAAGTGCATGGTCCTTTAAGCACTGACCACGCCTTAACTCCTCCCTGATCCCACCCTTACACACCTAGTTAGCATAATTGACACCTTAAAACTATGCCTGTGATCTCTGTAACCTTGAAGGTTCCATAAGAACCTTAGCCCGCTGCGCTCGTGCAGCAACAATAAACTTTACAAACTTGACTTCAAAGTTTGCTTGAGCCTGGTGAATTCCTTCCAGACTGGATGCCAGGTGGGTCCCTGGCAGAACCTCTTACCCTCCCCCCCTCCTTATCACCTTTCCCTCCCCAAATAGATAAGCCAGTACTTCATGATGGAGTTAACTCCATTTTTGACAGCTTTTAATTATTAGAAAACTCCCACCCCCAATCATGTCAAGCATCAACTTGTTTTCTTTGTACCTTCTACCCATAGCTCAGTTATGCCTTCCAATCACCCATTGAGTACCATCGTTTTTCCCACAGTTAGTCTTTTTAAGTACTTGAAGACAATAATCATGCTATATTCCCAACTAGTTTTCTTGTGTTCAGGCTAAAGAATCCCAGTTACTTCAACTGATCCATATATACATTCACCATTCTGTTTGCCATTCAACTCAGTTTTGTTTTTGTTTTTGTTTTTTTTTTTCATTTGAACAGAGGAGGGAGAAGTTTCTTTCAGCTTAATTCAATGTGCATTTACCATGTTGGTGGAAAGACAAAACAAAAAGTAGTACTTGCCTTCAAAGAACTTACCCTTTATCAAGCTATGAGTGTTGTATAACTCACCAATCCTCTTTTTTGTCTGTTTGTTCCATTTGAGTCACCCAAAGTGTAGAATACAGTTTTCTATATCCCTACCACCCTTCTTGCTTTCATTCTTCCTCTGTAACCTCTCATTCCCCTATTTCTTTTTTTTAATTTTGCCAGAATAAAACATTTATTATTTGGAGTAACTACAACAGGGAAAACCAGTCTGAATTGGTAAAAAATAAAAAATATTTTAGTAATTGTAGTGGAACCATGCTATAATGACAATATTCTTCGTATGGATTTTGTGACAAAAACACTTGGGGTAAATAAGCCAGAATTATGTAATATAAGTCAATATTGTTATAACTACACTACTAGAAACTCCTATATAATCCTACTATGAAATACAGCTTCTGATTCTCTGAAGTAAATTACTAAATGAAGAGAGCCATTCAAAATTCTTGAGCCCACCTCCAAGCCTGCAAAACTTTCTGTGAGTTATATTTTACTGAAGTAAGTAATTTGAGAATTTAGGTAGGAGGGAAAAGGGGGGAAAGGAGTAACTGCTTAACCCTCTTTTCCTCTTCCCCATCAACAAAATAAAATAAACAAATTTATAGAAAATGACTATTTCATGGATAGAGTGAACAGAGAAAGCATTTTTAGTAGGATATTTTTGTAGGCAATTAACCAAACCAGTAAAATCACTTACTATAGGTCATCCCCATAGTTTCATAATTCAGAGTCTTCTATTAACGACTGGCCCAGATCGTGGAGCCAGTACGTGTCAGAGGCAAAACATGAACCTACATTTTTCTGTTGAAAACAGAGGCTAGCTCTCTAAGCACTTGGACACACTTCACTATAATGATATTTCCTATACAATAACTTTACCTATTAACACACTACAGAAAGTTCCTCACTTCTAAGAAATAATTTAAACAAACAACATATTATCAAGCAAGGAATAAAACACATACCGAAATTGATTTTCTAAAGATAATCATCTGTAAATTTTACA
Organism: Gymnobelideus leadbeateri; assembly: GCA_011680675.1. Lineage (NCBI taxonomy): Eukaryota > Metazoa > Chordata > Mammalia > Diprotodontia > Petauridae > Gymnobelideus > Gymnobelideus leadbeateri. The sequence goes on along the minus strand of WOXC01002178.1, from coordinate 97,018 downwards.
CAAGGGAAGAAGGCCCACCTCCTCAATATCACTTCCCAACTCCTATCTCCCTCTTCCCTCCCCTCACCTCAAGTAGAGGTTCTGCAAGAAACAGTTGGCTCCTCTGTTCCTTAGCGAAACAAATTATTTTTAGGAATGTATAAAAAAGGACAGAAGTAAGGAGACCAGTATGCTTCTTATGGTTTTCTCCAGCTAACTTCTACTCCTAACTATAAGAGTACTTCATATGGCTTTTATAGCATCACAGAGAGATAGCTAGAAAATAAGAATTGTCCTCTATGGTCAAATATGAGCTGGACTTGAGGAAGAAATCTGGGGAAAAAGCAATGCAGGAAGCTTTTTTTCCCCCTTTCTACAAATAGTATTTCCTTGTGAACAAGGATGAAATAAATCACATCATCTTTCTTGAAAAATTGTCCAAATTTAACTAGTGATGAAACTGATTTTGTGGCCAAGTGATTTAAGGCTCTATAGAAGCAATTGGCTACAGGTTATGCAGAACTGCATTCTGTAACAGTTAATATATTGTATAAAGTACATTACTATCAGCTATAACTGACAGTAGGTTACTCCTAAATTCCTAAATAAATATCCTATTGGTTATTCCTAAAGAGAAACTACTCAAGTTTTGACTTGGTAGAGAAAACATAAAAATCTAATTTTAAAAAGAAGTTCAAGGAAGATTTTCACATTAAGGTATACAGGCTCTGTCGTTGATATTTCACAGAAATAAATCTTGAAAATATTCATCAAACTCTTCTGCCTATGATTTTTCATCTGTTTCCTGCACAGGACCCCTCCAAAGTTCTGCTTCTAAAGTAGTTTCTTCCTCACCACAGTTTTCATTATCTGACCCTTCTGATTTCTCTGAGGGAGAATGTTCTTTCCCCTTCTTTTTCTTGGAAGTGTGCATTTTTGAAAGAGATAATTTGGATTTTTCATTTGATGATCCTTCACAATCTTCTTTAATTCTATCCCTTATCTTTTTTGGTTTGACTTCTTTTCTCCTGTGATGAAAATTTAGTCGGAAGGAACATTCTTGGCATAGTCTTAATTTCACAAGTGCATCTCTCTTTTCACCATGTTCCAAGTAACCAAAATTCACTTCCCAGCTATTTAATCCTTCTTTTTCATCACATCGTTTTTTTCCACAGAAAAACTGACCTTTTCCTGAAACTACTTCTTTTTCTATTTGCCATGGAAATCCAAATTGGTTTTCTTTGTATCTACTGAGATCTGCTATGCAGTATTCTTTGAATAATTTATCATAGTATTTCTTTGCAAGCCTCTTCTCCCAAGTCATGTCCATTCCATCTTCTTCGTTCCATAGGAATCTATGATTTTCCCTTATAACATCCAAATCTGTCTTTTCATTTTCCCCTGAACGTCTGAAATCTTCTTTTTTACCACCATAATATAATCATTCACCAACTTCTTATGTCTTTCATAAGCATTCATAGCTTTTAGATGAAACCTCCTATTTCTTGCTTCTTCCCGATCTAGCTCATCTGCTGCAACATGTCTGTGAGCCACTTTTGTATATTTTTCTTTCTGAAATGGCTTTTTGAGCAATGAATCTTCATTAATTGTCCTTTTTCTTTTTTTAGGCTCTCCACAGTTCTCACCATCACTAAAATCAGTCATAGCTTCCATGGCCATGTATATGGTTACGGGTTGTGTCCATGAGGACGATCCCTCCTGCTGGTAGCCTTCTGGGTTTTTTGGTTTGGGGTCCCAGGGCCTCAGGTCATAGAATAAGCATTTCATAAAATGGGAAGCATCCATGACGTCACCGGCTCCCAAGCACACACTGATGCTGCTCCCTCCTCCACCCCAAGCACACAGGAAGCTCCCTGAGGGCAGGGGGGCGGGGTTCGAGGGTCTCTGTACAGTGATGAGTGCGAGCCTCTGTGGGGCCAAGTGTCGGGAAGGGAAGAGGGAAGAGGTGGATGAGGGAGGGGCTCCAGCTGCCCTCCGCCACCCCACAGGTCGGGGTCCAGCCGAAAGTCCCCGCTTCCAAAAGCCTTCGACTGTTTGGAGCCATAAAAGGTCAGAGCCTCACAGGACCAGCTGCTGTCGGCATGGCCGCCCCCACTTCTCCTCCCAAAGCTCACACCCCTCATTCCCCTATTTCTGTGCTGCTAATAACAATGTGAGTGGGTCATGTTGCCCCAACATCATTAATAGAAATCAGCATTTATGTAGCATTCTAATGTTTAGAAAACACAATGTACAGCGTCTTATTGAGTTCACAAGTGAGACAGCTACTATAAGTATTAGTACCCCATTTTACAGATGGAAAAAATAAAAGTTCAGAGAAGGTAAATGACTTGCTTATAGTCATATAGTTACTAAGTGTTAAAGGTAACTTTGAACCCATTTTCCTTACTCTATGCTCAGTATTCTAACCACTAACTATTCTGCAAAGAATATTATAAATGTGATGATTTGTCCATGATATTTGGCATAAAATACTTTGTCAAGAACATGTATGACCAGAAAAGGAGGATGGGTCTTGAGATCAAGGGATGTTCAGCCTGAGTATTTCATGAGCTCCCTGAAAAATGTGAAGAGAAATAGAGAAAGGTATTGGTAAATTAGCTAGATCTTCTTTTTTATGGATTTATGTGAGAACATGGGCAAGAATCATCCATGATGGGCATGGAAGAATGGATTGTGATTCATCCCTGTCCTATAATTATGTAATTATATCCTATAATGGAAGCATTCACATTGATGAAATCACAGATGCATTATTATTTGTGGAATAAAAAGCCCTATTCTTTTACTTGGAGGTATATGAGATATAATGCTACAGAGAGGGCCACTTTTATATATTTTTTTAAAAGTAAGGCATATTCTGCTTTATAACGACATCTTTTGCCTTGGGCATCTCTCCTGAGAGAAATTTCCATGGAAAACTATACATCTTTGCCTCAAATATTTACAAAGCACTCTAAGTAATTTCTGAATCCATGTCAGCAAATACATGCTAAGATAAAACATGTTGATTTCAAAGAACATTGCCTCCAAAGATTCTCTAGCATCCCTGTCTTTATAGAGTTTCATCCGACTTAGGAAGCTTTTTAGAAGTTTTTTTGTAAGCGGACAAAGAGAATGGTCCCATCGGTTACTTACTCAAACCTCATTGTGAGACTAAGAGAAGGTCTGAGACTGATTTCAAATGGACCTAATGGAAAGGAAGATAAAAGCATCTTCTCCTTCTGTGGTCTATGAGAAAACATGAAAGGACGATTCTGAGCTGAAAAGTTTTGTTTTTGTTGTTTTGTTTTTTTTTTCATTCCTAATTTATTTTATAGGCCTGGCATCTAGTGTTGCTGTTGGTGGTAGTATTGCCATCATCTTTGTTGTTTTTGCCATGGTTCTCTTCATGGGCAGTTGGAAGGAGGAAAGGCAAAGTCATTGATTGGTGTGATAATCTTCTGGTTTAAAATCTCATTCTGTCAATATAGATTTGCCACATATCTGCAACTGGTTAAATGATTTTCCTCTGGTCACACATCTTAGATGTGTCAAACTGAGAATTTTAATGCAGGTTTTCCTGACTTCTATAGCTAATCCTTAAATCTATGTCACTCTTTTTCCATGTCCAGCAAATTTGATAATTGGTTGTCAGATTAAATTAAATTGAATCAACATGGAAAGTAACAGAGAAGATGCTCTAGTATGGGGATGTACATGAAAAAGAATCACTTGGTATGGAGAAAAAGAGAGAAAGAAGAGGTTTGAATATTAATAGCAAATAATAATAGCTAGCATTTTTATAGCACTTACTATTGCCAGGTACTGTGTCAAGTGTTTTCCACATAATATCTCAATTGATTTTCACAAAAATTCTGAGAGGTATACCAGTGCTGTTATTTATTTACTTTTTTTTTACAATTGAGAAAATTGAGGCATAGATGTTAAATGACTTGCCCAGGTGCATACAGCTAGTAAGTATCTGAGGCCAATTTTAATTCAGATATTCCTTATTCCAGGGCCAACATACTATCCACTGTACCATCTAGCTGCCAGATATTAATACCCAAATGAGTCTGTGGGCTCCACAATGAGGGTCTTCTCTCCAAAGAGGACAGCCAATCTGTGCCTACCCATACTTTTCTATTTATCTATAAGTTCTCTACCAGTGACATAACCAAAGTGATAGAGGGTTTTTCTCAATTTATCTCAAATACAAGAAAAGATCACATAGACTACCTACTGATTGGCCTTCCATCTTGGCATGAGATGACACCAACATTTTTTTACTCATATATTTTTATAACATTTTTCTTCATTTCTTCTTTGAAATTCCTAGGGAAATTTCACTTATGGAATTGTCAAATAGATTAATGATAGATATGCAAAAAAGCATAAATAAATCATGTTTTAAATGCGTAGAAGACAAAAAATGGTGCAGAAGGAAAACAAACATATGGGGCACTTTTGTTAATACCTTGTTAAATTATATAAATATATATATTTTAAAATAAGCAGATTGCATTTTATAGAAGTTCACAATTTCTTATCCAAGTCTCTGCTATTTGTATTTTGATATATTTGGGTTTATTTACAATTGTCAAGTTCACATTTAAAAAAGAAAAAAAAAGTTAAGGAAACTATCCAGATTGGCACTCCCATTAGAGAAAAAAAAAACATAAATGTCTGTATGCAATCTAGAGTCTTAATCGTTCACATTTTAAAGCACTAAAATTATTCCCTCATAACATTGCTGTAAAATAGATATGTGTGGGGAGTGAAAATTAAAAAAATTCTCAAAATATGTCTTATAAATTGGGGTCAGCTCTGACTGTCTACTTCCCCCACCCCTTCTTTATTACTGCCACATTCAACATTAGGCCCTTTAGGAGTTTTCAACTTCCAACCTTGCTGGTGACCTTTCTCCCTCCCCCTCCCTTGCTTCAGGACTCTTCCCCATTTCCCTTGCTGTCAATCAGCATTGAGCTCTTAGTCCCTCCCTTCTTCACTTTGGCATTTGCAAAATAAGGATGGGTACATTTGAATTGGCGATCTCCTATTTCTTTCTTATTTGCCATTGGGGAAGATTTTCCTGCAGAGACTTGAGCCTGCCTCTTAACCAATGGGAGAAGGGACAGTTGAGGGGGGGAAAGGCTTGACTTTGTTAGGGTATAAATTCTTGTTCTGTCCTTTGTAACATGCCTCCTCTCCTTGACCCATCACAGGGAGGACTACCTTCTTCTCCCAGGGGAAGAGAATAAAATATCCTGTTTTTATCTTAAGAAATCTCCATGTTCTTGATTAAACTTTAAATGGTATTTTTCATCCCATAAAGATAATCCATGTAATATTAACTTAACCTTACAGATAAGAAAATTGAGGCTCAGAAGGTTAAATGATGACTCTCCTTCCTTGAGTTAGCTTGCCTTGCTAATGTCTTAAATGCTCTCACAATAATCATTTTTGATCAGTATCATTTTTTGTCCTTAGAGCCCTATAATATGACCACTATTTTCAAAGGCATCGAGTTGAGCCTCTCTAAAGCATATTTTGTCACACATAACTAAGAATCCTTCATATACTACTTACTTTGGGTCTTCCAGATTTGATTGAATCCATAGGACAACTAAGTGCTCAACTTCCCATTATATTTCTCGTGTGAAATTACAATTTTAAATTCCAAACCTTTGATTCAAAATCTTTTATTGACCCCCAAAACAGTTTGATCCAATTGTCAAACTAAATTAGGTCAGGTACACATTTTTATTTCTCTCATAAGCTGGTGATGTGCATTACATGGGGATTACAGTTCAGAATTGGACCTCTCTCTCTAAGGTGGCCAGTCTAGAAGTGTCTCAATTTGGGGATTGAGAGTAGTACCCAGTTTCTGATGAGGGAAGGGTAAGAAGTTCTACCAGGGACCCTGATCCTTATCAGTGACCAGAAACCTTGCAATTCAGTCTGGAAAGAATTCACCAGGCTCAAGCAAACTTGGAAGCTGAGATTGTAAAAGTTTATTGTTACACTGCACAGCATAGTGGGCAAGGATTCTTAGGGAACCTGAAAACTTACAGAAATCATAGGTATAGTTTTAAGGAGTCAAGACAGTAAATCAGGTGTCAATTATGCTAACTAGGTGAGTAAGGGTGGGATTAGGGAGGAGTTAAGGAGTGGTCAGTGCTTGCACTGGTGCGGCTAGGTGGCACAGTGAGTAGAGTGTAGGCCCTGGAGTCTGAAGGACCCAAGTTCGGATCGGGCCTCAGACACTTAATGCACACACAAACAAAAACCTAGCTGTGTGATCTTGGGCAAGTTACTTAATCCCAACTACCCTCAAAAAAAAAAAAAAAAGGAACATACACTTTTAGTATCAACTGCATATGCATATTGCCCATAATTCACTGAGAAATAGCCCAAGGCCTGGCTACCTGAAGGTGTGGTTTTGGCCTGACACATCACTTAAGTCAGGCAGTCATGGCCAACTGAGGAGTGCCCAGTCTGCCACCCATCAATGTCTTGTTTGATAAGATGGATGTTGGGAACCAAGGCTGACATAGACACAGTATGGGTATAATTGGCTAAGGAGTTAACCTATAGATAGGGTATTGAAGGATTCATGGTTCAGCTGGCCACTCTACTAAGAGAGATAACATTTGCCTAAGCTAAAATGTTTATAGATAATTTAGTGAAGGATTCATAGGTAGCTTGTTATTGTTTCAAGCAGAGATAAACAGTTCATGAATTGTTGCTGGGCAGAGTGCTGGTAGGGGGAAGGGGCAGTGTTAATGCTTTGAGACTGGGGAGGGGGAAGTGTGATTTTACAGACTGCTTTTACAAATTGATTTTACAGACATAGATCCCAAAGCGCCCCATTTACAACTGATGTTACAGATTGATATTACAGACTGATGTTACAAACATAGATTGATGTTACAAATATATATATATATATATATATATGTATGTATCCCAAGCAGCCCATCATTTCCATACCTTTTCAAAAAGGGCTGATGTTGTCTTGCCATTATTCTACCTTCTGACAGAAGAAATACCTGTTCTATCAGATCATACATTCCCAGTCCCCCCACCATACTAGACCTCTCCCAGCCTTGGGCTATCTAGCCAGAAAAATCTGTCTCCACCCAAGCAGCTTCTAATGCATTCTCATTATCAGTAATGTCCTTCTGAAGAACTTTGGTGAAGGGAGCTGATTTGACTGGGGGTGGGGAGAAAGTTTTGAGTCTCCAAGACACTAAGAAAAATCATTTTTCACACTTTCTATTGTTGTACTTCGCCCCCTCCTCCTCCTAACCATACCCCTGTTTGTAAGACTCTGCCTCATTAATCGTTTTCTACAATTTGTTAAGTCCCAATTAACTCTGTTAAATTGCCAATTGTCAGGGATCCCTGTTACCAGCCCTTGGGAACAGAATTGGCTGACCAGTATGATGGGGCCCCACCTGTGTCAAGTGTTTAACACACCCATATAAGAAGTGGGGAATGTTGTACATGGCCTCATTCTAGCCCTCCTGATCCCTTCCCCCTCCTCTAACCAGCAATCTTTTCTCTCCTTCATGGAAGTGAGGTTTAGCCCTGCCTAGGGAAACCCCTGGGCCCATGAAAATCAAAATGTGTTCTGACCTGCAAGTTTGTGCTTATGCAGGCTTGCCTTTAAAAACTGATACTTTACCCTGGCTGGGGGCTGTTGGATTTGGGGTCAGCAGTCTTCTCAGAGCAGTCACATGGCTCCAATAAAGAGCCCACTTCTAAATGGTAACTAAATTGTTACTTGGGTCTTGCTCATTACAACACTACCAGCAAATTAATTGATAGGGGTCATTAGGTCATAGATTTAGATCTAATAAGAACAACCAAAGTTGTTGAAACAACAGGAAGGTTATGTGACTTTCCCAGGGTGACACAGGTAATAAATGTCAGAAGCAGGATTTGAACTGAGGTCTGCCTGTCTCCAAATGTAGAATCCTGTTCACTTTACCTCCTGGCTACTGTTGTACCGCAATAAAATCGAGACAGAAGATCCCCAACATTAAATTTAAAAAATGGATTTTATTACCGCAGGACTGTCTAGTAAATACCCAAATCAGATGGTGCTTTGGCACACATCTTGTGCAGGTTTTATAGAGGTTCCATAGCCAGGTTACTGAAGCTGAAATTAAGTGATGTAAGCTGAAACTACAGGGATTGGTCAGTATACATTTGAATTTCCTGCCAGCAAGAAACCCTAGGCTGGGACTCCCGCCCACAGATCAATCAAGGAAAAGCAAGGGGTGGGAGTCCTGCCTGTTTACAGATCAATCAAGGGAGAGGAAGGTGGAGTTCTCTGCTTTACAAATCAATAAAGGAAAGGGAAGGTTGAGTTGTCTGCTTTACAAATCAATGAAGGGAAGGGCAAAGTGGAGTAGTGTCCAACAGCTACCTCACCTCAGTTTCTAAAATAATTACTCACAGTCCATGTAAATGCAATGAGACCTAAATCAAGCATAACAAGAAAGTTTCTTAGAATTCTATAAATAACTTATGTATATTTTCTTCTAGCCAAGGTAAAGTCTCCATTGCACCAGGCTGCAGTTGATATTCTCTTTCTTCCATTAGATGTCAAAAGGATAGCCATTATTTGGTCCTCATAGAAGCAATATACTATGTAGCTATTAAGCAGTGTGTGGGGGGGGAGGAAGGGACAGTTGGGCAAATCCCTTACATCTGGAGATTTTTTTTGTTATTCTTAGTCATTAGGACTCCAGGATATATACATCTTTTTAAAAGGCCCCCAGAGTATTGTAATCAATCCACCATGTATGGCTATGGACATGCTCTGTTTTACTTAGAGCATAGCATTTTCTATGTAAATGACTTGCTTCTTCTTCAGTTGTACACTTGTCAAATGCTGCAAGAATACAAAGCCAGTCGATTCCAGCCAATAATAGAACATTATCTCACAGACCCGACCTTCATTAGGAACAATGCAGAACAGCATTACAATGTGTGAAGAGTAATTTAAATTACGACTTTTTCGATGGAATAATAGGGGTTTGTCATATTTATAACAAGTACAGACTAGGTAACAAAGAAAAGTTTCCAATCTTAATATATCCTCTAGATAATTTAAATGCATACAATTTTCACAGGAATAATTAGACTCTGAAAAGTTGGAATTGGGAGGGGGGTGAAGAACAGGAAGAAAACTGGTAAGCAAATTTATCTTTGTTGATTTAAAAGGAAATTATTGTAGCTGGAAGTAGAACCCTCTCTTCACAGAATGAAATCTCAGTTTTTGAAGGGACCTCGCAAGTCCTCAAGGGTAACCCACAAATGAATAAGAATTCCTTCAAAAGCATACCCAACTGGTATGTCATCCCAATCTTCCTGGAAGAGCATGCTAAGAAAAGCTACTATCTCCCAGAGCATCTCATTTCAATTTTTAGCAGATAAAATTGGAAGGGAATTTTTCTTACTATCGAGCCTAATTTTAACTCCTTGTTAACTTCTAACCACTACCCCTAGTTCTACCTTCAGTGACAAAGAACACTTCTAATTCCTTTTTCACATAAGAATCCTTTAGACAATTGGAGACAGCCATGTGGTTCTTCTTCACTCTTCTCCAGGCTAACAATTGGAAGCTTCTTCAATTGATTCTCATATAGCATACTCTTATAGTCCTTCAATTCTGCTTGTGTTCCCTGGATATTCCCTAGTTTATCTGTCTCCAATCTTCACTACCATTCAGTCTAATTGCAAACTAGCTATTTGTTTTGTTTTGTTTTTCTGTTATATAGTAGTCTGCTTGCTACTGTCAACATCGTTCTTCATTTTATTAAGTATACTTGGTGGTTGTATGATAAACAGATCAAGCAGTCTTAAAATTATAGCAAATATACCCCTCTTGGTGTCTATGCCCTTTGGAAAGTTATTTTCTACCCCATTTCTTGTGATGTGTCTTTGACTTAAGTCAACAGTTTTTGAAGATTTTCAGAAAACTTGATAGAAAAGCACATATTTAAACACATGAATATGGGGTGTTTTGAAATGCTGAGCTGAAAGGGAGAACTACACCATTATTTTTAGACACTTGCTGATCCAAAAAGAAATAATGATGTATTTTCAAACTATCATTGCTAATCTATTTTTCCTCTAGGAAGAAACTGCATATATATACTCTTCCTAACTAAAATGCTGGTAAAGCAAACCTCTTTTCAACTTCTTAATTGGTGATAAACCAGTAAAATATAAGCTTCTTGAGGACAGGGAATATTTTTGTGGCTGCTTTCATCCCTACAACTTTTGTTTTGCTTTTATCTTAACCCACTCCTAAGATTTCTTTGGCACATAATATTCTAAAATTTCATTTGGTTTAGATATTTGACTGCACTAGTAATTTATTTCACAAATAAATATCAACATCTACCTTGTAATTTCAAGTGTTAAGGTTGTTGCTCAAGAGGACTGAGTATTAAATGACTCACCCAAAATAATACAGATTCTTTCTGTCAAGTTAGATTTGCACTCAGGTTTTCCTGAGCCTGACTATCTATTCAGTAGGCTATGCTACCCTTCCCCTAATAAATGCTTGTTGAACTGAATTAATAAATGGACTAGATAAATAAAAACCAGTCCTTTTGCCACATTCAGTCAGCAAAGGTATGTTATTATTCATTTGTCAAGTGTCTGAGGGTACCCCTTTTACAACTAGCAAACTGAGCTTTTGAAAGCAAACCTGCGAACTACTTTCTTAGGTACTCCTTTGGCCTCATCTGTTTGTAGATAGGGTGGCAAAGCATAGCACATAAATGATAGGAGAGAGGAAATGAAGTATTTACTACAGCACACATCTCAGGGGAAGTGAGTGGGAGACTTGACTTTCTTGTGAGTTTTCATGCTTCCAGGACAAACACAGACACACATACAATTATGACATTGTTAGTTCCTCCCACTCCCTCCCTCAATAGTTTGATTTCAAAACACATATCACACAATTTATTTTTGCTCTCTTTGACAGAGGCAATGTGGTATTTTGTATTGAGTGCTTGCTTTAGAGTCAAGGAGATCTGTGTTCAAATTAGGCCTTTGACACTTACTAGTTATATGACCTTGGATAAGTCAGTTCTAGAACTTAGCTGCTTTGTCACAGAGCCAGTCTGCTTTGCTGAAGGTAATTTGCCACACCAATAAAATTAGAAATCTCCTCACTATTCCCGTCTATCAGAGTTAATAAAAATCATCCTTTTGAAAATGAGTATTAAATTCTTCTCCCTCTTTCCGCTTCCTGTCAGATAGCTTAGTGACTGAAATGAGTCCAGTTCTGAGACTTGTCAACCAATAAATGAATATTATTTTTTAAGGAAAAATTTGAGTTTTTAGTCCAAATATACTATCAATTCAAAATATCAATGCAAACATGATAGAGGGGAGGTTAAGGGAAAATCCCTACTGTCATACTAGATCCTTTAAGGACTAATCATCAATGGATCTTAGCTAAATTTGTTGGTTCATTGTCTCAACTAGAGATTAAATAGCCTGCTTTCATCAGGAGTGAGTTTTATATTAGTGGGTGAAAGCCAAAAGCCTAGTAGACGTTTCTGAAGAGATGGAGCTCAAAGATAATGGAAGAGAAAAGATGAGTAAAAATGGCACATCCAGCTATGTCAACATACCTCAGGAAAGCAGAGGCTTAATAGCTATCAGAATAGCAGAAGACATGCTATGACATGAGGACATACTGCAGTATTAACTGTGTGAGTTGCCCTGCACGTGTTTCCCTTTTTCTACCTATCCAACAGGCCCTATCCAACTGTCATCTGGCATGTGCCCCTCTCTATATATTCCCTGGCCATAACTATTTTCTACAGGTATGCCATCACATTTATTATGTGTGTACCACCCATGTTCCTTGGACATATGTGTTCTCAGCTTTTTTGGTAACCCCATTGGTGATGTAACCTATAGAAAGGTGAACCCCAAGTATATATTCGGGGATTTAAAAATGATCACCTTCTTTGCAATATTGTTCTGTAAGATGTATTTTATTTTGAACTGGTGTGCTCTCTAACTGGCAAGACTAAACTTAATGATGCGAGTTTGTGAGCTATAGCTTTGTGTGGATCCTAAACAACAGAATATTTTGAATCTGGGCTAGTTTTTCTGATGGTCCTCATGCATTAGAGGGTATCCAGAATATACAAATATAAAGTTGAATTAAAATAGATTTCTATAATAACTCAAGAAAAGAATCACCAAAAGGTCACATTACAAGGAAAGAGAAAACTTCAGGTTAAGTTGGTCATATTAAGTACAGGGTATGTAGGATCTTAGCTGGATCTTGAAGAACTTTCAGTAGTCAGTGAGAAGAGGGAAAGACTTGCTAATTAGATTCAAAAGCATGAGAAGAAGGTAGTATGCAGAAAAGTACAAGGCACAATGGAGATTGAGAAAACACTAGTCCCAATGAATTTAGGAAATACGAGGCTGAAAAATTAGATTAATGCAGGGCCTTAAATCCTAGACTGAGGGCCTTATTCTTGAAGGGATTTGATCAGGCAAATAATATGATCAACATAAAGTTCTAAGAAGATTAATCTGACAAAAAGATACAGGACAGGTTTGAATGGCATGAGATTATTGGACGACAGTTTAGGAATAAAGACATGAAGAACTGAACAAAGGATGATGGTGATAGAAGTGGAAAAGATTATGATTAGATACAGCTAATGAATTATATGAAAGACAATGTTCCTCAACATAAAAAGGAAAAGAAATACATGAGAAAAAATTATATCTTCAAATGGAGTAATGGCAGATGCATCAAAACATATAACATGAAGAGGATGCTTTGGCAATGTCTTTCCCAATATACCTGGTGATAAGATTTGACCTTGTTCACATAGTTGCCAAGTGGCAGAAATGGGATTTGAACAAAGAACACCAATTTTAGTAGCTTATCAAAATGTGTGCCACCCATGTTCCTTGGTCATACTAGTGTTCTCTTGTATATCAGCAACATTGGTGGTGGGGAAACCTAGAGGAAGGTGTTTCTTCACACTGTCTTCTTGAACAAATCAGATTCATCTAGAAAAATTGTGAGAGCATGCTTTCTTTTTCTTTGCCAGCAAAATGGATATACTACCTTCTAGCACTTACTTCACAGCATTGTTGTGAGGTAAATTACTTTTCTAACTTTAAAATGCCATAAAAGCATGATTTTTATTTTATTGGCCCACTCTGAATAAGTCTCATTATTGCAGTCAGGACTTGTACAAATTCTCTCATGGAATATATGAAAAAGTTTCTTTTTTAAGGGAATAATGAAAACTGAAAAATCATTTAGGCTTAGAGGATGACTCTCCATTCACAATGTGTCCAGAATCTGGCAACATTTTCTATTTCCATATTTGCTTTTGTGTTTATGCCTGCATAATTTTAGAATATCCTGCTATGTTCTTTAAAAATATCTGTAATATTCTAGTTTCTAGTCTGGGAAGACAGAAACAAGCAGTGGAAAAAAACTAAAAGTCTGTTCCTTCATTGTTCCATAGTTGTCCCCACATTTCGCAGAAATAACATTTCCCTTAGAAATCAAAAGAGTGATGGATTTTTAAGATGACAGTGAATATTAATAGATAATGACATGTGTGAACATAAAAAGTTGCCCTATACCTAGTCTTTTGATATGCTATACTTCTCTCTGATGAAATCTATGAGCAACACCACATGGCTTCTTGCATCTGGCATACAGATGGAACCTGATAGATACCAAAATATCAGATCTATTCTTGTATAGCATTGACTCTCTCTGTGTCTATTGACTTAGAAAAAAGTTTGATGGATTTGTCCAAAGTGCAATGGGAATCCTAAAAACAGCAGTTTGAACAAGATAGAACTAGGCAGGTATACTTGGGGGGGGGGGGTGGGGAAGAAAGTGAGAGATCATCAAAGAAGAAAACTACTTAAAATCAAAAGTCAAGATCCAAATAACACTTGACTGGAAGATAAATTGGAAACTGCAATTCTTTTAAAGTCTCAAGTCTCTGAATTCAGTGTATGATAGAGATGAATGAAAACATTTTTCTATAGAATTATACCCTCACAGAGGGAGAGCCTATAGTCAGTTTCCAGGTAGGGGAGTATAGAAACAATACAGGACTGATAAACTTCAGTTCCTTTCTATAAGATCTCCAGAAAAAGAATCATCATAATCTCTCAAAATCTCCCCTTTACCAGAACCAACTCTAGCTTCCCCTCCCACCATCCTGACAAATATTTGAATTTACCCTCATAATTATTTTTTTCCTTTTAGTAGTGTTCAATGCCTATGTGTCATACTGAACACATTTCTGTTTCTTCAAGGAGAATTTTCCAATACATCAGGTCATCTTGAATTTTAATCATATAGCAAAGTATAGAGACCTGGTCTCTAAGTCAGGAAGACTGTGTTCAAGTCCCTCCTCTGACACACATAGAAGTGTATGTCCCTAGGCAAGTCATTTAAATAGCAAAGTCTCTAAGACTCTAAGTGGTTGGAGGATTGATTCTCTGCTATGGTAGAGGGAGTTGGTTGACTGATACTTCCCTATACCAATAAAATCAAAAGTCTAAAGCAAAAGAAATTTTGGATATCATGCAAACATATTAAAGATCTATGATTTTTTTAATGTACAGAAATTCTTTAGTGGAAGCTGCCTCCACTAATTTATATTGCAACCCATCCATCACTTTATATGCCATAAAATCAAATTTACAATGAAAAGGGACCCCAGAATCCATCTAGTACAACTTCCTAATTTTACAAATAAGAACCTAAAACCAAGAAAAGTTAAATGAGTTGCCCAAAGCCACAAAGAAAGTAAATGACAAAGGCAATATCAATCATTTAATCAGCAAAAAATATGTTAAATATGTAGTATGTGCCAGGAGTTACTCTGAGTGTTGGAAAGAGAAAAAGACAAAGACCAAACTTTTTCTTTGAGGAACTTATATTCTATTGAGGAAACAATATATGTATATACATATATATATATATATATATATATATATATATATATAACTGAATATTACAAATGCATATATACATTTATAAATTTAATGCAAAGAAGTTTTGATGAAGGAGGGATAGAATATTAGCAGCTGAGGGAATCAAAAGTGACCTCAGATAGAAGGTGATGCTTAAAGCAAATCTTGAAACATTCAAGGGATTGGGGATGTTACATGGAGGTAAGGAAAGAATGTATTACAGGTATGGAGCACAGCCTCGGCAAAGATATGTGACAGAGATATAGAATGCTTTGTGGGATATAAAATAGTTCAGTTTGACTGGACTGAAGTATGTGTATGGGAGAATAACATAATAAATCTAGAAATATGAACAAAAGTCAGATTACAAAGGGCTTTAAATATTGAACAAGAATCTGTATTTTATTATTGCAGTAACAGGGATCATTTGAGTGGGGGGAGGGTTTATGTGATAAGGTTAGATTTTTATTTTAGTGATATCATTTGGCTGTTGTGTGGTTGATGAATGCCTTTGGGAAAGACTTGGGCAGAGAGAACAATTAGGAGACTGTACCAATAGTCCAAGTGATGAAGGTTTGACCTATGTTGGTCGCTGAGTGTGGAAATGGAAAGAAGATAAATGTGAAAAATGGTGAGCAAGTAGAATCAAAAACAAATTGGCAACTGATTAGATACAATGTTTGAGGTAGAATAAGTTACCAAGGATAACTCTGAAGTTAGGAATCTGTTTCCTGTTGGAAAAGTGATGTTACCCTAAATTGGCAGAAATAGGCAGAAGAGGGAAGGATTTAAGAGGAAAGGTAATGAGTTCTGTTTCTGGGAGATGCCAAGCTTGAGATACCTATCCAAAATTAAGTTGGTAATGTCTAATAGGCACCTGAAGATGGAAATCAACAAAAGCTGGATACATAGATCTGGCAGTCTTTGGCACAAAGATGAAATTGAATCCATGGAAATCATCAATAGTGGAAGTGTAAAAAATGAAGAAAGGACAGGAGAAATATACAAAGATAAACATCCATATCACATACAACTGGGAAATGAGATAGACAGACAATGGGGTGTAGAAATCTCTTGCTGTACAAGAAAGTAAGGAGGAAGGGGATGAAGGGGTGATAGAAGGGAGAGCAGATTGGTGAAAGGGTAATCAGAATACATGCCATATTGGGGTGGGGGAAGGGGAGAGACAGAGAGAAAATTTGGAGCTGAAAATCTTGTGGAAATAAATATTGAAAACTAAAAAAATAATAATTAATTTATGCTCCCCCCCTTGAGATACACACACAATAAGGGAACTTGACATGGATGATGAAGCAAAAAACAATGAGATGAAATAACCAGAGGGATAGGAAGACAACAGAGAACAGAATTACTAAAACTTAAGAGAAGAGCAGTTATCCAGGAAGAAAGAGGAGTAAACAGTGGTAAATGCTGTAGACATATCAAGAAGAATGGACACAGAGAAAAGACTATTTGATTTTCCAATTTAAAGATCACTGGTAACTCTGGAAAATTAATTAGCATTTGAATGATGAGTTTAAAATAAAGACTGCAAGGAACTGAAAAGTAGAGATAATGAATAAGCAGAACCCTTCCTAGGCTCTGACTTTGAAATAGAGGGTAAGTCTTTAGGGCAATAGCTTGAGGGGAAAGTGGCAACCAATGAAATCTTTCTTAAGAACTGACCTTGTTGGAACCAAAACATTTCCAAAGGACTCATGATGGAAAATGCCATCCACATCCAGAGAAAGAACTATGGAGTCACAATGCAAAGTGAAGCAGAAACTTTTCTCTTTGTTTTGTTTTGTTATGTTTTGTTTTCTTTCTCATGGTTTCTGCCATTTGTTATAATTCTTCTATGCAACATGACTAATGTGAAAATATGTTTAATAGGAATGTAAACCCATATCAGATTGCAAGCCATCTTGGGGAGGGAGAGAGAGAAAATTTAAAATTTATGCAAGTGAATGTTGAAAACTGAAAACAAATAAATTAATGATGATGATGATGAGGAGGATGATGATGATGAATTGACCTTGTCCTAGGCATTTTTGTTGGTTGTTGATGATGGTAGAAGGTAAAGAGCCAGGTGATAGAAAGTGATAGAAGGTTGGTCATGGGGAGAAGAGCCTAACAATATTACTATTTTCTCTGTACCATACTATAATTCATGAGAATAGTATTTCAGGTATCATACTATATTTCAGGAGAGTTGTCTGAAGCATGAAGGATAAAGGGACTTACCTGGGATCCCATAGTAAGTATCAAAGACAAGAATCGAACCCAGGTATTCCTAATGTCAAATCCAATATTCTTTGCATTGTATCATTTTAAAATGTAGTCTGAATTTAGAAAATTATAAATTACCTAGCTGTGTTTCAGACAATCTCTATCTTGTGAATGTAAATAAACACTAGACTGGAGTATGACAGATCTTGATATTTCATTGACTTCACACACGAGTCACTGATTAGTCTTTGTTTTGTTTTTTGGGGGAGGGGAATTTTTAAATTAATTAGTTTATGTTTAGTTTTCAATATTCATTTCACAAGATTTTGAGTCTCAATATTCTCCCCATCTTCCCCTACCCCTACCCCATATGGCATGTATTCTGATTAACCTCTAATCTGCCCTTCCTTCTATCACCCCACCTCCCACTCTTATCCATTTCCCCTTTATTTTTATTTTTTATTTTTATCTTTTTGATTTTTGGAGGGGCAGCTGGGGTTAAGTGACTTGCCCAAGGTCACATGGCTAGTAAGGGTTAGTGTCTTGGGTCAGATTCGAACTCAGGTCCTCCTGACTCCAGGGCTGGTGTTCTATTCACTGTGCTACCTAGCGCACCATTGCCTTTATTTTCTTGTAGGGCAAGACAGATTTCTATGCCCCACTGGCTGTATATCTTATTTTCCAGCTGCATGTAAAAACAATTGGGCCTTCAGCCAGCTGGAGGAACCCCAGAACACCAGCAATTGTGGTGACTCCAGAATTATCAGCACAGACATGCCTGGGACAAAGTGAGAGGTTAGTGCCCTATGGACTTTGGGACCAGTATTTGGGGAACACGTGGCTTCCTCCCCTGGGGGCAAAAAGCTGCTGAAGAAACAGCGGCACACAAGCCATTTTGCAGTGTCAGTAGTGGCTCTAGCTCCTGGTCTGCGAACTGTAGGGAGATCCAGCAATCAGTCTGGGCGTTAATCGCTCTTGCTTTAAACTGCCTGGATCTGGATTGTGGTCTGGGGGGGAAGTTTGGGGTGGGTATCCAATTTGCCAGAGTGGGTAGAGGCTTTACAGAGGCCACCCAATTGGAGGAAGTTGTGAAGACCCCACGTTTGGGCAGAGGCTCTCCTGTCTGGTGGCAGAGTCCTGCTGTGGCAACAAGCCCAAAAATCAAGTAATTAAGTGGCAACATGCCTAGGCAAATGAAACAAAATAAACAGAAAAGTTCAACATTGGCCTCCTATTTTAGGGGCAAAGAGGCTCAAAGCATGGAGGAGGACTGTGAGGTCAGAACTCCTGCACCAAAAGCCCCAAATGAAAATACAAGCTGGCTACAGGCCATAGAGGACCTTAAGAAGCAGATAAGAGAAGTGGGGGAAAATTTGGGAAGAGAAATGAAAAAGATGCAAGAAAAGTATGAAATGATAGTCAACAGCCTGACTGAGGAAAATAACACCTTAAAAAATAGACTAACTCAAATGGCAAAAGAGGCTCAGAAAGGCAATGAGGAGAAGAATGCCTTAAAAAGTCGAATTTGCCAGATGGAAAAAGAATCTCAAAAGCTCACTGAGGAGATTCATTCCTTCAGAGTTAGACTGGAGCAAATGGAAGCTAGTGACTTCATGAGAAATCAAGATACTATTAAACAGATCCAAACAAATGAAAGAATAGAAGGCAATGTGAAAAACCATTGACCTGGAAAATGGATCGAGGAGAGATAATTTTAAAATTATTGGACTACCTGAAAGCCACGATCAAAGAAAGAACCTAGAAATCACCCTTCAAGAAATTCTCATGGAAAATTGCCCTGATGTTTTAGATCCAGTGGGGGAAATAGAGGTTGAAAGAATCCACCAATCGCCTCCTAAAAAATGATCCCAAAAAGAAAACTCCTAGGAATATTATAGCCAGGCTCCAGAACTCCCAGATCAAGGAGAAAATACTACAAGCAGCCAGGAAGAAACAATATCAATGTTGTGGAAACACAATCAGAATAGCCCAGGATCTGGCAGCTTCTACCCTGAGGGATCGAAGAACATGGGATATGATATTCCAGAGGGCAAAAGAGCTGGGATTGAAGCCAAGGGTCACCTACCCAGCAAAACTGAGTATCTTGTTTTGGGGGAAAATATGGTCATTCAGTGGAATAGAGGAATTTCAAGCATTCTTGAGGAAAAAACCAGAGTTGAATAGAAAATTTGACATTCAGACACAAGAAGCAAGAGATGCTTGAGAAGGTAATCAAGGAAAAGAAATCAAAAGGAACTTATCAAAGTTGGACTATTTACATTCCTACATGGAAAAACAATAACTGTGTTTGATGAAACCTTTCTCATTATGAAAATAATTGAAGAAGGGTACATGGCATATGTTCACAGGTATACATGGATAGAGGGCACAGGTTGAATTTGATGGGAAAGGATGATTCTTTTTTTTTTTTTTGGAGGGCAATTGGGGTTGGGTGACTTGCCTGGGGTCACTCGGCTGGGTTTTTGTTTGTGTGTTGGGTGTCTGGGGCCAGATCCGAGATCGGGTCCTTCTGGCTCCAGGGCTGGTGCTCTGCTCACTGTGCCACCTAGCCGCCCCAAGGAAGGGATGATTCTTAAGGGGTGAAGTCAAGAGGTGAGAGAGGAAAGTGGCAAGAGGAGATGGAGAGAGACAGGGTAGGGCAAACTATTTCATGTAGAAGAGGCAAGGGGAAGTAGTTGCAGGGGAGGGGAAGAACAGGAAGGCAAAAAGGCAAAAGCATATTCTCACTGAAGTTGGCTCAAGGAGAGAATCACATACGTACTAAATGGAATATCTTACCCTCAATCACTCTCCTGAGTAGGGGAAAGGGGGATGAGAGGGGGGATGATGGAGGGGAGAGCATTCTGGGGGGAGGGGAGGTTGGAAGTACCCACTATCAAAGAAGGACAGGATCAAAGTAGGTAATGGACCAGGTGGGAGGTGAGATGGGTGGGAGGGAAATATAAGCAGTCTTTTACAATATATCTGCTATGGTAATGTTTTGCATAGCTATACAAGTACAACACATAGTGAATTGCTTGTCTTCTCAGAGGGAGTGGGTGACAAGGGAGGAAGGGAATGGA
Organism: Gymnobelideus leadbeateri; assembly: GCA_011680675.1. Classification (NCBI taxonomy): domain Eukaryota; kingdom Metazoa; phylum Chordata; class Mammalia; order Diprotodontia; family Petauridae; genus Gymnobelideus; species Gymnobelideus leadbeateri. Next base: position 76,703 of record WOXC01002178.1, on the reverse strand, counting down.
TCTGCAAATCAAAGTTTTAAAATTAAATGTTTCATAAGATGTCCAGGCATTGGGGCTCAGAGATTCACCTTGCCCTAATGGCAAAGTCGAAGGGGATGTGGGAGAAGATATGGGAGAGAGCAGATTGGATGAGGGGATATCTAGTGGGACTGCTATTCTGGGGTGGTGGGTAGGGAAAAAATGGGGGAAAATGTAACTCATAATCTGGTGGAAATGAATGATGTAAACCAGAAGTTAATAAAGCATTTGTTTAATTAAAAAAATAAAGGACAAAAATCAACCCATGAAAAAAAAATAAAAAAATAAAAACAATTTTTAACATTTCTTTTTAAATCTTTGAGTTACAAATTCTCTCCCTTCTTGCTTCTCCACCCACCTTCATTGAGAAAGCAAGCAATTCAACATAGGTTATATATGAGTAGTTATGCAAAACACTTTCATAATAATCATGTTGTGAAAGACTACATTTCACTCCATCGTATCCCACCCCTCCATTTATTTTATTTTATCCTTCAACCCTGTCCCTTTTCAAAAGTGTTTGCTTTTGACTACCCCCTCCCCCTATATGCCCTCCCTTCTATATACACCCCCCCCCATACCATTTCTTCCTACTTTCCTGTATGGTAAGATAACCAAGTAAGTGTGTATGTTATTCTCCCTTTAAGCCACATCCTATGAGAATAAGATTTACTCATTCCCTTTCCCCTCCTCCATCTTCCCCTCCATTAAATAAGTATTTTTTTCTTGCCTCTTTATGTAGGAATGTATACAGTCAAACTTTTAAAAGTCCCTTAAAATTTCTATTTCTTATTTACCTTTTCATGCTTTTCTTGATTCTTGTATTTGAAGGTCAAATTTTCTATTCAGCTGTGGTCTTTTTATCAATAAGTTTTGGAAGTACTTGGCTTTCTCCCTAAGTCCAAATTCAAGTGGCTCAAAGTAAAAGAATCCTGCCTCAGCCACAGAAAAGAAATCCCCCTCTGATCAGCCACTCAATCTGTGATCAGTCCACTATCTGTGGGCCAGAAGTTCTGAAAGCAGCTGTTGCTGCTGACACCACTGCCACCACCACTTATGCCATTCTGGGATTGAAGCCGGACCAAACGACTGTGCTAATCTCTCACCCAGGTCCCAAAGTTTTCCCACTGACCTTCCAAGTTGTCTTTGGCATTTGTGGGTTGAGAAGTTTGGAAACCAAAGCTACCTCTGATTCAGTCCCCTGATGCCTCCTCCATCCCCATCTGTGCCAGCATGATCCACCCACACTGGACTGAACTCTACTCCCAGCTTGGTGTGATTGATCTTCCTGTCAACCTTTCATGTTTTCTTGGGCTGGAGATTTGTTTCATTCTGTCATTTTGTGAGTTCTGTAGCTCTAAAATCTTTTTTGAATAATTTTTTCCAGGTATTTTGAGGGGTTTGGGGGAGAGCTAAAGCAAATCCCTGCTTTTACTCCACCATTATGGCTCTACCTCCAGAAAGTATGATTAGTATTTTAGATTAAAAAATAATAGCTATTGGGATCAGCCATTAAGCCTGAAATGGTAAAGTTATTGTCCTCTAATATTTAGTTGTATAGATAAATAGTTTGAATCAAATATTGAATATCTGATATATTAATTTAATTCTGTAAAATATGACTGAAGAATAGAAAAGGCTCAAAAGGCTACTTAACTGAATTAGCCAAAGTATTATTATTATTTTAATATGAGAATAATAAAACAGGAATTTCTGTCTACCCACTCTTATTCCCAGACCTTTGAGGTTAGTAGATAAAGTTGAATGTGGTCCAAGTTCACTTGGATTTATACTTAGAGTGAAACATAAACTTTGAGAAGTACAATATGATTTAGGAAATGATTAGGATTAGGATTAGGATTAGGATTAGGATTTCTTTTCTCAGGAATTATGAGCTTTTGAATATAGGTTCCAATAAACCTGGAGGAAGAAATGGAAAATTGGAAAATATGTAGGACAAAATCATCTTCCACACATTAAACCTCACTCTTAGTGATGTGTTTCATGCATGATTTTCCCATCCTCTTAATGAATAGGTTCCCACTTTTGATTTTTATGTAACCTTGTTCCAAGGATAAAAGTACATTGATTCTGAGTAGAAGTAAAGAATGCGGCAGTAGGAAAGGTCTACTTATTATGTTGCCTTCCTTACTTTATCATATAAGTTAATATTTGTAAGATGCCTAGCATACTGTCTGGCAAATAGTAGGTTTGTAATAAATTCTTATTCTTTTCCTATTTCTTTTCTGGGTGACTTCTCTGATCAAGGGCAGTGTACTAAGCACTCTGAGAAATTCACAGTTCATATGACATGAGAAGTAACAGAACAGAGACTGTGTACACTCCCTTAAGTATCTGCATGTATCACACAAGCTGGTCATTTAATGAAAATCTGTTGAATGAATAATGATTTTCATTGAACAATTAGCATAAATATGGAAAATAGGGTTGTAGTTAAGAGAATTATGGAATTAGAGCTAGAAGGGAACTAAGCAGTAATCTAATAAAAACAAACAAATAAACAAAAACCCTTCTAGTTTACAGATAAAGAAACTGAAACTGAAAGATCAAATGACTTGCTCAGTATCACAAAGGGAATAAATATTAGGGCTGGGATTGGAATGGAATTCCTCTGATCCTAAATTCTATCCATAGTGCTTCCACTGTAGCTATCATGTCAAGTCTTGTGCTCTTAATTATAGTTTAAGAAAGGGAAATAAGTAATTGAAGTAAATGAGAATGTCAGTCTTTTAATGTTGTCTCATTTTGCCACATTTGCCACTTTTATTATCAAAGCATGGGGTACAAAATAAATTAACATTGATTTAGTCCAGATCTGTCATTTCATTGTTGTAAGGACTGAAAACTTCCTCCACTTAGATGTGCCACTTATCTGCAACTCATTTATAATTTACAGACTTAGAGAGTCATCTGGGTCACCAAAAAAAAATTGATATCCGATATACAATATTCCATATACATAGTCACTACCTCTACAATGATGGGAGGAAAGTGGGTGTATGTGCATATATGTGTATGTATTTGAGTGTATCTGTGTGTGTGTGTGTGTGTGTGTGTGTGTAATAAAAAAAAAAATTCTTCTCCAGTGCCAAGCTGATTCAAGCACATCTTTCAGAAATTGGTGAAATGGTAGTCTCCTGAAAGCTATTCCTAGTCAAATCATTCACCTCCATCTGTCTAAGTCTAATCAATCTCATTGATTGTTACTATGACAAACTCACTTCTATTTGATTTTGTTTTATAATCACTTGTCTGTTTATATCTCTAGGGACAGCCTAGAGTAGGTACAGTAGATAATTACCTATGTAGCATCACTTTAGCAAAGTCAGGGTATGTCAATTACCTTCAAGTATCTCCTACAATGGGCAGCTAGGTGGAACAGTGGATAGAGTCTGGAGTCTAGGGTTAGGAGGGCTAATCTACCTAAATTCAAATCTGTCGACAAGCACTTAATATCTGTGTGACCTGGGCAAGTCATTTAAGCCCTTTTGTCGCAGTTTCTTCTTTTGTAAAATGGAGAAGGAAATAGTAAACCACTCCAGTATCTTAAAAAAGAAAAAGAGGAAATGGGGTCATAGAGTCAGACACAACTGAAAAATGACTGAGCATATTTCCTACAACCTGATGGCATGTGCTCTAAAATTTTTGCCAACAGAGTTTTGTTCCTTTTGGATAAGCATTTTAATAGCTGTGAATTTGAGGTCATTGGGAAGGTACTAGAATCAAAAAGAGTAGGGGGAATCAATTATAACATAATTTAGATGTTATCCAAGTTTGGGTTAAACTATATTTCTCACCCTTGATATCCCACAATGAGCTCTAGAAGATACTCACTTCTTAAGGATAAATGTTAATTAGTTGAAGTCTTGATAATCTATAAATTATTAAAGAAAATTTTATGACAATTTCTCTACATTTATGCTTCCAAAGGTACAAGTTTATTTTCTTTTTAAGATGCTTTTGATATGCCCGAAATGTGGTATTTAATATATACTAATCCAAAAATCAATCAGCATTTACATAAATTGATATTACACACACAGATACATACACACACACGAACAAATTTTGTTGGAATGTTGAAACTATAGATTTTGCTATAAATCATCTGCTTGAGAGATTTTCTATGTGAACCTTTTTCCTGGAAGTAAAATGGCCAGTGGGATTTGTTCAATTTATAGCTGCATCTACTCATTTCTATTCCAATAAAGGGATGAATGGATCCTTTGGTCCCAGGATTCTCACCCACTTGAAAGTCATGAAAGTGCAGGCATTATATATTGAATGATGTTGTCAATTGCTGTGGATTTATACTAACTCTTTATTCAGATTTTTGCTAGTACGATATGAGACCTTTTGTTCTGTCTGCTGTTCAATCTCCCATAGCCCATTAATTAATACTTTTTTTTTTTCTTGGCAAGGACAGTCAACCAACCACCACCATTGTGCCTAAGTGCTTTGCAAATTCAATCTTGGGGAATACTTTTTTTTTACCCAGGACACTCTCCTTAGAACGCTAAGTATAGTGTTTTCTCTTTATTAAGAAGATAGGGAAATATGTAATCAATTTTTCTCTTACTAGGTCAGAAAAATACCACATTGTATTAGACAGGTGTTTCATGACACTTTACAAAAGTATTTGACTCTTTAGGGAAGGTGATTGTATTTTCCCTCCCTACAATCCACAGAAAGCTAAGTGGATTTAACATTTAATTTCCTATGTAAAAGAAGGAAACAACTTCCAAATAATTGCATATCCTATCACACTGACAAAGGCTATCTTCTGAACAAAGAAGAAAAGAGTCTGTTTATGCAGTTTGAGATGTCAAAGAATACAAAATATGTACCATACACAAGTGACTGCTAGAAACCTGATCAATGAGTCATCTGAGCACAATAAATTCACCCCTAATCACTGACAATTTGATGATCCCACATACATTAAAGTTGGCTTCAAAATTATTCTTCTCTGCATAATGAACTTAAATCTCTCTAATGCCTGGTTCACTGCATGGCAGAAAGCTACATATCTGAGCTACATAATCTGTTTCAAGTCACAAGGAAAGGATTTTGACTCTGCCTCCCTGCTAATTCCATTTTTCAAAGTAAGTTCAAAGTAAGTTCAAAATAAGTGACAAAGCAGTCACTTGAATATACAAATAATGTGTTGCCCAAGTTCACATCTTGCACTGTTTTCAAATCATTTGTGCCTCAATTGTCCCCTGGTCCAGGTCCTACCTTCTTTCTAATGTGTAACAATGATTCTGACAGGTGGGATAAGGCCAAACCAGAGACAACACCAATCCCATTGCTATGACTATATACATGCTCTGTGTGTGTGTGTGTATGCATGCATGTTTATATATGTGTTCCTGTATATGTACATAAAGCCAAGCACAAGCAGCTTTACTGAGGGCTGCTACTGTGAATAACTTTAAGCTTCTGATCAGATAGTATAGTGAACTCTCTATTCAACAGCAAAACACTCACAGAAACCAAAGTACAACATTCACAATAATATAACATAACAGCTTATTACTAAAGTGGCTACATTTTCTTAAACAAAAGATATTCAGTAAGTCACAATCTAAATCAATGTAAAGTACCGTTCTAAAGTCTTCTTTCATCTTGATTGGAGTCTGGCTTCCAACCTTCCTTAACTCAATTATCCTTAAGAAATAATCATCCTTAAGGAGTAGTAGAAAGTACAAAGTACAAAGGTCTCCCATCCCTAGGTCACAGTCTTAATCGTGTCGGTCAGCACTAAGTATCCAAGTAGAGGTCCTTTCATCTTGACTCAAGGCTGACTCCCAATCTCTATGGTTCCTCTTCCATGCCTCCAGATCTTGCCTGAATTCATCCAACTTTCACCTGAATTCATAGGTAGGTAGCTCCCAGCTCCCATTCCAGCTCCTGGTCCGGTTCCCGGTTCAGCTGCACAATCAAGTTTAGCAGAGTTAGAACTATATTCACACACATTGCCAGCACGATCATCAATTCACGTTCTGCCCATGAAATCAACACAGAAAGAACAGACAGAGTGTCAGCACCACAGACATCTTTCCTCCCAGTTCTGCCCAGTCCCAGCTCATGCTCCAGCTTTTATATCATCAGCTCCTTCCTGTTCTGCCCATTCCTCTCATGTCCTTCCTGTTGTGGTCTTTGGCAAGTTCCTCCTACTGTGGGCTTCACAGGTTATGTTTCTAGCAAAAATTTGATACGATTACAGGTGAGATTCAAAGACCCTTAAATAAATGAAACAAGGAGTTAAGTACCATTTTGCTTGCCATTACAATGTATGTATTATAAGCATGTATACATGCATATCTGTGTACATATGTATGTATATCTGCTTGTATACACATGCATATACATATCCACATACATGTGCATACACATATATTTATATATAATTGGTTTTTGTTTGGAGTTCTGCTGAACAATTAAATGTTTGCTATAAGAACGTGAAACAAAATAGCTGTTTATTGAATGGGGAATACTAAAGAAGTTGTGATATATTAATATGACAGAATATTACAATGTTGTAAAAATATAAACTATCAGGAAGCATAGGAAATTCATACAAACTGATAAAGTGAATTAAGCAGAAGCAGGAAAAACAATAGCTATACTAACTACCCCAGTAGAATAGAATAACAATACAAGTGTTATAAACATTATAAAATTAGAATGATGAAGCATTACCCAAAGAAGTGTTAACAATACACTTCCCTCTGTTGAAGATGTTTGGTACTAACAATGTGGAACATCCCATGTAATGTTTGACTTTAGTAGACCAGTTGATATGTTGGGTAGTTTTACTGAATTGTTTTGTTTTTCATTTTATTTATGTTTTATTATAAAGGATGGTTTTCTGGTAGGAAAATATAGATAATGTTAAAAAAGGATATTAATACTTTTTTTTAAGGTTTGCTGTACCATTGTGAATGAAATCCTGCATTGTACCATTGTGAATGAAATCCTGCATTTAGTAGAGTTTGACTTCTATTTTTTTTTTGAGAGGATACAATTTGAGAGCAAAACAAAATAGATTAATAAGAGGGGTAAAATGGAAGAATGGTGAATTTAAAATGTATAACTTAATCAAGGATAAACAAATAATGTAAGGACATTATCTCTGTAAATATGGAAGAAATTTATTATAGTGAGTAGTGATAGCCTTGGAGTCAAGAAGGTCTATGAATAAATCCTGCCAGTGACACATAGAAGCTATGTGGCTATGAGCAAATCACTTCACCCCTTTGAGATCTCCCAAACAGGAATAATACTGATAAACAAAGTTATTATGAGCCTGAAATGAGATAATGTATACAAAAACTTTTGTGAACCTTAAAGATCAATCTAAATGACAGTTATTTTTGGAAATGCATTAAGGAACCAAATTTCTTTCCAAAAACAAAACAGAAGGATATTTGATTTTCTTTTTTTAAAAAATTACTTTAATACTTACTATATTAGTTCAAGTAATTAAACATTTTAATAGAATATTTTATCATGTATATAATTGTGTTATGAGATTGTAATTTTCTTATTAAAGATCTAAAAAGGGAATTAAACACTTGTATCTTGCAAGTATTCCATATAACCATTAATGCAATATAATATGGTAAAAATCAAAGTCTGATCTTGAAATGTTTATGTGCCCATAACTCAATGACTTTATAGAGTTCTGCAGTACAAGTCACTAAAGAAACAAAGAAACAACCTTATAAAACAATCAAGACACCATTTCTCAGAGAGAGAGAAATCTGATGGTTGGTTGCCCTGGTCTCTAGAAGCAAGCCATAAAATCTTTGTTGTGTTGTTAATAAAAGATTAGAAAAGAAAGTCAAAATCCTAGCTAACTGAAATGAATGTTAGACAAATTGTTTATTTTCAGAGGAAAAAAAATTACTATTAATACCAAGCCACACCTATACATAAATTAGGTGTGAATGCTCTTTCATTCATAGCACTAACTTTTAAGAATTAACTATAAATGTGCAAAGATGGCCTTGCCTGAATAGAACTTGCTTTCCTGATTTCCTTTATGTAAGGCTTTAATTAAATTTTGAAAGTCATTCACATTGAAACTGTTTCTCTAACATGACACTTCTAAGCAGTATCTATAATTCACACCAAAGAAAGATAAATGAATGTCATCTTTAAGACGCTGTTCTTATTTGTAGAGAAGTTCTAAAAAGAAAGGGGACCAAATGCTACACCCTAATTTCAGTTTCAAAGCATCCAATTTGTTAATTTAACCAAAGAAAGACAAATGAAGTGACTCCATCATTGAAAAGCTCTACCCCTTACTTGACACTACCCAGACTGCAGACCCTAGCACTCCAGAACATCCTGGGATTTGATTTACCAGTTTTCTGGAGCATCCAATCCTGCTGGCACAGAAGGTAGCCATTGTTCTGTTTCACCTACAGCAGTTATGGAAGGCTTGCAGTGCACTCTCCCCAGACCACAAAACAATCTTTTTGTTTGTTTTCAACTTTACATCTAAGACCGGAACCCCTAAAAGGAAAAAAAAAAACTGTATCTTTGGGATCTGGATGCCTAAAAGCCTTGAACTTTCCTATGCTGTCATAAGAATATGCATATCGTTGCCTTGAACTTTCACATACATTTCAGCAGCCCCTTTCCCTGGCATTTGCCTGGGTCATGCAACCTATCTCAGTCAATAATTCTTTTAACTATCCTTTCATTATGACCCTACCACGTAAATCCCTTCATTGTCTACACGTGGCCCACTTCAGGCTACTTGCCATTTCTTTTTTTTTTTTTTAAGCAATTGGGGTTAAGTAACTTGCTCAAGGTTACACGGCTAGTCATGATTTATGCGTGGGTGCTCATTTTCTGAGGCCGGTTTCGATCCCAGGTCATCCCAACTCCGAGGCCAGCGCTCTTACTCACTGCACCACCTAGCCGCCCCATACTTGCCATTTCTTAATCCCATCCATATCTTCCTACAGTCTTTTTCTATTTCTAAGTACCAATCTTACCCCCATTAAATTGTGCAGATTCACTAGGAATCTCCCCTGCTCCTATTGGTGACACAATAGCAGATTTACTTACCTGCCTAAATGGTGTCATAATAAAACCTCACTACTCTGACTGAAAGAAGACTTGCATGGTTGAATTCTTTCAAGGCACTCTCCCCTCTCTATCAGCTTTCCTGGTTCCACAAACGACATCACCATCACCTGGACCCTGGCATATGGAGCATGTGGTGTACCCCACATTCCAGCTCCACATGGGCACTGCTTTCCATTTCCTGAAGGAGAACATCTAGTAGCTGGACACCTTAGAGACCTGGCTGCCCAAGAGGACACCTGGGCCTTTCCTTTCCTTCCTCTGCAAGGAGCAGGGGTGGGAGAGGTTTGGGGGATAGCTCTACCAGAACTATAGCACTGGGGACAAATTTCTTGGGAGAAGCTGCAACTCCCACCTGCAGTAGCTGTGGGAAAGAACCAGCTGACCATTAGCTACTGATCCTGCTGTGCCAATGTTGCTTACCTTGATTTTCAACATCTCCAAGAAGATTCCAAATCTGTTATGATGCAGAACAATGCTGGATGCTAGGGTGGGATTCTCTATCAGTGTGGCAAAGGATTTGACTATTTAGCAGGGAAAAACTTTTATGAAGAAGTGCTGATGTTTTGTGAACTTTCTGTTTCAAAATATATTTGCTTTCTAATTGAAAGCATGAAAGTTCTGAGAACTTAAAAATCAAAAGTTCCCATAGAGTGAATGGTCTATAATGTTGCCTTTGAGGCATCACCTGAAACAAATCACCATCATATATGAATTTGACAGTATTATCCTGTATCATACCACATCTCTAAATTTAGGTATCTTTCAAAGGCATTGGCCACCATAGATAACATGAGAAAAGACCTGGTCTCAACACTTCTAAAAATATGCCTTTTAGGATTATAAAGAAATTAGAATACTTTGGAGAAGCAATAGAAGACCCCATGTGGAGTCAGAAACACTTGGGTTTCATTCCTGTCTCAGCTACTGACTAGCTGTGTGATGCTGGGGAAATCATTTCTCTCTGAGATTCCTCATCTACAAAATAGGTATACAAGTATTTACAGTGCTGACTGTATAGGGTTGTTGCTGGAGTGAAATGAGATCCTGCATAGAACCGATTTGCAAACATCAAAGAAGTATATAAATGTCAGCTATGGTGATTATTAAATGATTAATTTATGGTTTATTTTGGAATCAGTCCTTCTTCTGATACATACATATGTACATACATGCATATATATGTACATATGTATATCAGTTCCATGACCCTGAACTAGTCATTTTATCAAATTTCATTGATCCAGCATTTTCTCTTTTTTCTTTTTTTTGTGTTTTTTTGTTAGCTTTTTTTAAAAAATTGATTTGTTTATTTTCTTTTTGTTTACAACATTCAGTTCCACAGTCCCTTGAGTTTCAAATTTTCTCCTCCACACTTCCCCCACTCCGTCATGGCAGCATACACTCTAATATAGGATCTACAATTATCTTTACATTAATCATTAGGTTATAAAGAAGGATTATAACCAATGGAATGATCAGTGGGAAAGAGGAAAAAAACAAAACAAGAAAAAGAAACAGAGAAAGTAGTTTGTTTCAATCTGCATTCAAACTCCACACATCTTTCTCTGGATGTGGATATCTCTTTCGATCATGAGTCTTTTGGAGTTGTCTTATGAGCTTATATTGCTGAGAGGAGCCCAGTCTATTTAAGTCAGTTGTCACAGATACATTGTGTCCAGATTTATCCTGGTTCTATTCTTCTTGCACAGCATCAGCTTATATAAGTCTCTCCAGGTTATTATGAAGTCCATCTGCTCCTCATTTCTTATAGCACAGTAGTATTCTATTATATTCATGTACCATAACTTGTTCAGTTATTCCCCAATTGATAGGCATCCCCTTGATTTCCAGTTCTTAGCCATGACAAAAAGAACTGCTATTAATAGTTTTGTACATATGGGTCCTCCTCCCACTTCACTGATCTCTTTGGGATATAACTCTAGAAGTGGTATTGCTGGGTCAAAGGGGATGCACTTATTTATACACCTTTGGGCATAGTTCCAGATTGTTCTCCAGAATGGTTGGATCAGTTCACAACTCCACCAACAGTGCATTAGTGTTCCAATTTTTCCACATCCTCTCCAGTATTTATCATTTTCTTGTTTTGTCATCTTAGCCAATCTGTAGGGTGAGATGTAGTACCTTGGAGTTGTTTTGATTTCCATTTCTCTAATCAGTAGTGACTTAGAACATTTTTTTTTCATATGCTCATAGATATCATTAATTTTATCTTCTGAGAACTGCCTGTTCATATCCTTTGACCATTTATCAACTGGGAAGTGGCTTGTAGTCTTACAGATTTGACTCAATTCTTTGTATATTTTAGAAATGAGGCCTTTATCAGAGACATGGGTATTAAAAATTCTTTCCCAATTTTCTACTTCCCTCTTAATCTTAGTAACATTGGCTTTCTTTGTACAGAAGCTTTTCAAATCAATACAATCAAAATTATCTGTTTTGCATTTTATAATGCTCTCTAACTCTTGTTTCATCATGAAGTCTTACCCTCTAGTAGATAGATCTGACAGGTAAACTATCCCTTGTTCTCCCAGATTGCTTACAGTATCAGCCTTTATACCTAGATCATGCACCCATTTTGAATTTATTTTGGTATACGGTGTTAGGTATTGGTCTATGCCCAATTTCTGCCATACTAATGTTCCAGTTTTCCCAGCAGTTTTTGTCAAACTGTGCAGATCCAGCATTTTCCACCATTGTAAATCACAAACCAGCAGATGATCTAAAGAAAAAGAAAAAAGGAATCCTATTTTAAAATTTTATTTATAGAAACTCTTTAAGTAGGAGCAAAGAAAGCAAAAAAAAAATACAAACTAATGGAGCATCCAACTATTAGAGAATTGCTAAACAAATTATGGCATATAAATGTAATGGGATATTATAGTGCCCTAAGATATGAGAAAATAGACACTTCCAAAGGAATCTGGATGGACCTTTATGAACAAATGCAGAGTGAAGTGAACAGAAGTAGAATGGTATTTACAATATAATGTCATAAATTAATTGAGGGCAGTTAGGTGACAAAGTAGGTAGAGTTCCAGTCTGGAGTCAGGAAGACTCCTTCCTGGGTTCTAATCTGATCTCAAACACTTATTAGCCAGGTGATGCTGGGTGAGCCACTTAACACTATTGGAGAAAGAAATGACAAACTTCTCTACTATCTTTGCCAAGAAAACCCCAAATGGGATTTACAAGAGTAAGACAAACCAAAATCCTGAGGACTAAAGTTGAAGCAAATTACTTACCTCCTAATAGAGAGTTAATTAATTTTTCTGAATAAGACATATTCTTTTGGACATAGCCAGTATGGGAAATAATGTCATTTGACTATGTATATATGTTATGTGGAATTTCTCTTTTCTTCTTTATTCAGTTGTGGGGAGGGAAAAATTAAAAACCAGTACTTGTTAACCAGGAAAAATATACAGAAGGGGAAACAAACAAACAGACAATATTGGATGACCTTTGTACATAGGGATAGTTTACTCACTGAGAAATCCCTTCCCTAAATCATTAAAATCAGAAGTTATCCCCACCTCTCAAAGGTCTGGGGGATTGGGGAAAAAAGGAAAGGGTTGCTACAGCTATTAGTTTTGCTTCCCCTGTGGTGGTCCAGTTCACTAATTTTGTTAACCAGTGAGCTTAACTCCCAAACCAGCACAAACCCTAATAATATCTGGTTTGCTTGTTTACAGTGAAGTAAATTTAGATAAAGCACCTCTACATAGATGAATACCTAATATCTGGTCTTTTCCCCCTCCTTCTTAGCCCCTAGACCTAATCGAAACCTTGTTCTAAAAAGCATTTTCCTGGCTTATGTCAAGCCATTTGGAGTAATGTTATATTATACTATAAGTTAATGTGATAGGAGATCCATCTGATTCAAAAGCATTCTCTTTTTGACCTACAGAATAGAATAACAGACTTTAAAAGGGCCATTTGAAATCATTAACCACTCTCACTTTGGCTGAAATTTTCTGTCAGTGGAATACTTAGGATTCACCTCCACAGGAACTCTATGATAGGAAATCATTTATTTAAATGGGGGTGCTTCAGAAGTTATTTACTCTAATCATTTTCCTAATGTAGTGAACTAGAAAGAGGCTGTGACTTTTATTTCCCTTCACTAAAAAGGAATTTCTTCATGTCCTATTTGATGATCAGCAAGTTGAGTGAGAGTAGCCAACGTCTGGGGTTAGGTAATATTCCTTGGGTTTCATTATTCTGGCAAAGAAGTCTGAGACTGTAAAATGCTAAAGCGAAAGAAATCCCATGTATGTCAGTATGGATACAGTATTGCCATCTTCCAGCACAGGCTCAGAAAACTGAGAGCAGGATAACTTAAATGACATCTCTCATTTTAGGAATAAGAAAATGAATGTCTGAAGAGGAAAAATCACATTGTAAGCAAGTAGCAGAACAAGGATTCAAACCCAGTTCCTCTGATGTCAAAGTTCAATGTTCTTTATAATAGACTGAATATTCATAATCATAAAAATTATAATGATATTTCTGGCTTATAAAAATTTTCAAACCGTTTTGCAATCATTGTTTCATCTGAACTCTGCGAAGACCTTTTGAAACAAATATTGTCATTGACATTGTATAGATGCAGAAACAATAGCTCAGATAAATGCCTGAGCCCAGGGTCCTGTAGAAAGTAAGTGCTTAGAATTCAAACACAGGTCTTCCTTTGTTCAGGGTTCAATGGTACTGATGTTGCCTCAAACAAATAAACCTTCCTGGTATTCTTTCTCTAAGCCTTCCCATAAATGAAGTCTGTTAATCAACCAACAAGCTATCACTAAGGATTTAAAGTATTCTAGGCAGCATTCTAAATGCAGGAGTATTAAGAAAAGGAAAACAAAACAAAACCAGTAAACCAAAAGACAAACAGCAGTTTATGCCCTCAAGGAGTTCTTGGGCTAAAAGAGAAAAGGAAACTATAGAGAAGCAGTGGTGATTTTGTGCTGGTTCCAACTTTCTCCTCTGGGACTTTGCTGCCATTCAGTAATCATTACCCATGCCCCATTTTAATGGCTGTACAACTTGAATTCAGTACAATTCCAGAAACTGTTAAAGATTTATATATTTATTAAGGATACTACTAAATATAAGATTTGGGATGAATGGTCTCTGACTTTAGTACAGTAATAAATAAAGTCTTCAACTGAAAGAAAGAGAGCAATAGATTGAAAAAAAAAATTGAGCCCAGAAAAAAAAATTGAAATGGTGACTGCAGTGAGTGTGATAGATTAATCATAGAAGATTAAAATTTATAGTGGACCCCAGTCAGCACAGCTGCATGAATTTCTGCAGCTCTCTCAGTGAAACACAAGGAGGAATGGAGAAGGTGGAGGTAACTCAGGGTTGTAGTTTGTCAAGGTATAAGTAGGAAGAAAAGTTATAGTTGACCTAGAAAACCACTGGGTCAGCACTAAAGAAGAAAAAAATGTGAGGTCAGAGGGGGTGATAGGATAGAATAAGAGATATTTAGAAAGAATGGAAAATATAATGAGGTTAAAGAATCATATTAGCAGATTAAGATGGAAGGAGAGATAGAAGGCTATGATCAGAAAGAAGAAAGTCAGAGTCCAGGTAGTATAGAGATGCATGATAGTGAGGTCTAAGGTCTTTCTATTCCTATGAGTAACTTAGGTGGAATGAAGATGTTGGCTGCATGTGCTGAAGTGGTTAATAAGGCCACGCTGTTTAATCAGTCTTCAAAATCTATTTTGAAGTCTCTGAACATAAATGCAAGAGTTGAAATGGAAAGAAAAAACTATAAGCCAAGTACTTAAGTCCTTGAAAAAGGAAGGTAAATGCCCTAGAGTCTAGTAGAACACCACAATATGGGTCTTAGACAAGGTGATATAGATATATGGAAGGAACTTCAAAAGAGGAGGGATTACTAAATCTTAGAAATTGGTATTTTGTAATTGGTGATAAGAAGCAAAGACTGTACCTCCTGTTTTGCCTATATTTGTGGGATAAAACACAGGAAATATCCAGCACTATCCTGGGCAATCAGGGATATACTTTTTTCAGGGGAAAAGAAATCCAAGTTTCTATTAGGCTTAGAGAGTGAAAAGACTGTGGGATGAAAAAACACTTGAGATGGTACAATAGAAGAAAAGGCAGAGTGGAATATGGAGTAAAGAGGGGTAGGACTGAGATGGAACTATATGGGATTCGGTGTCAAGTGAATGTGAATTCCAGGAGTAAGGGTGATATTAACTGATAATTTACGTATCATTGGACCAGGATGGGGGGGGAGTGCATTTCAATGATGGCTATACAATTTCTAAGGTCCTGTGATTAGTCAATGTGGGTATGATGATATCAACTTATACAGCAGAAGATTCCAATTATAAGGGACCTGAGACTATGAGATGTTACTGGGATATTTTCCCTCCATTTCGCCAAAATGAAAAAGAAGGAAGGGGCATAAAGAGAACTTTTCATACCCTTTTAATTCAGGAGAAGAGTGTGTTGGCATCCTTTTAAGTCCAAAGGGAAGAACTTAATTCCTTTATTTTGCAGTTTAGAAAAATAAACTTTTAGTCAACAGGCAAGAATTGTACATAGATTCCTTTATGAGACTTCTTCCAAAATTCTGGGCTAGTTTTCTAAACATTATGTAAATGGAAAATGCAGTAGGAAATATTGAAGATATTTGAATATTGAAATCCTAAAGATTCCAGTCCTCCCTCAATATCCTAATACTGGACCACATCTATGAACCCATCACTATAGGTCTCACTGCCAACAATGCAGGTGGCAGCCTCTATAGAACTGCTTATTTTGTGTGACTCCTGTTTATATCCTTTACAAATTCCTCACATGGAGTCCATGCAGTGATATGGGGTCTTTCTTCAGAGTTTCTATGTAATTCAGGCACTTTCTCTTTTTTTTCTCTGTATCTATGTGCATAACACACAGTAGGCTGTTTTTGATTGATTGATACCATTGATAAATGGTTCCATAATTTCATGGTAAATATTTTCATGGTCAACCTTGTAGAAGATCTTGTATGATACTTAATTTTAAGAAAACAAAATGTGATTTTATTCAGTATTAGGATTGTTCTCTATCCAGACCAATGAAAATTTAATTGTCCTCTTCTACTTATCACTATTTGGCATTTATAAAGTAGTGCTTATCATCATACCAAGTACTTACCATTATGGGGAGATTCAGTTTATAGACTAATCCTCATATTCCTCTTGAGAGCCATTAGGCCATAACCTTCAGTGGTTATTAGTTGTAAATGACTCATTTGCTTCAGAGGAATAATTTATAAAATCTTATCTACAGAAAAAAAATGAGAGAGTGAAAGTCTTGAATCGTGATCCCTTTTTCACAGCTGGGAAAACTTAACAACAGAGTAACTAATTTGTCCTAAGTCACACAAAACAGGTAAAGAAGAGAAATCAAGCCAATGATCTTAATTAGTAGGTTCAATAACCTGGGACAAAATTCTAGCCATGTGATTCATTAGATGAATATTTTTTTTCAATGTTTTCTCCAGGGAACAAAATTTACCTTGATTAGAAAAAGTCACAAAACTTAATGTCACATAACCTGTCCTTGACTATCGCTAGCCATCCTGACTTTTGATCTTGTCACTGAACTTCAATGGCTCTGGAAGAGACGTGAGGCTGAAGATTTTGAGCAATATTGCCTTACTTAAAACCAATTCATGAACAAGTTAAGAATATTTCCCCATAGGGGCGGCTAAGTTGCCCAGTGAGTAGAGCACCAGCCCTGGAGTCAGAAGGACCTGAGTTCGGATCCTGCATCAGACACTTAACACACAGAAACAAAAACCTAGCCATGTGACCTGGGACAAGTTACTTAACCCCAATTGCCCTCCAAAAAGCAAAAATAAAAGGATATTTCCCCATAATGTGATTGATAAAAGAACATGCTACAATTGAGGAAGTCACCTAATATCTTTCCATCTCAATTTATTCACCTGTAAAATAGTGATAACAATATCACCTTCTGTAAAAGGATGTTGAGTCTCAAATGAGAAAAAATATATATGTAAATCACTTTGCAAACCTCTCTCTCTCTCTCTCTCTATATATATATATGTATATGTATATAGATATAAATACATCTATATATACTTATTATTATTTTGAAGTTATTTGCCCTAAGGTCTCACAGGAATTTAGAGGCTGGCACAGAACTCAAAAATAAGTCTCTTTGACTCCTATTTAAAAACTCCTTTTCACCAAGGAAAGAGAAACAGTATAAACAGAGTAGTAGTGTTAGGATTTAAACTTATATTGTACAATTCCAAATACAAGGCTCTTTTTATACTATATACAATGTTGTAGTCACAAACCCTGATTTTTTTTCAGATACTTGAGGCAAATGAACTCGCCTTTCTATTGAATCCAGTAGCTATACCACTGGGGAGTAGCCCTGAACAGAAAGGAGATTATTCTAGATCATAAACAGGCATACCTCCATTTACAAGCAAACAGCATTCCTGGCCCTGCATAGCAGTCTAAAGTTTGCAACCTGGCATGGGTTTTATTTTGTTATACTATCTGTAAAGCAGTGCAATAAAACCTCCTGTTGTTACACAGCTAAAGGAGATGAGGGGTTACACACAGAAGCTGGGATATTCTTTGTCTCTCTTTTTTTTTAATGTTTTTAATCCCCTTTGTTTTTCCTTTATCTTTCTTTCCCAATATATCTCTCCACAGCCCCTTGTCAACTTCCTGGTGAGCTATCCTTTGCAACAAAGGAAAAAAAGAGAGAGAGAGAGAGAGAGAGAGAGAGAGAGAGAGAGAGAGAGAGAGAGAGAGAGAGAGAGAGAGAGAAAGAGAGAAGAAAAGAAAGCAGAAAGCATTTCAATGAAACTAACCAATATGTTAACTGAGTCTAACAGTATTTGCCCAGCCAAAGTCTTACACCTCTTCAAAGAGTGAGGGAGAGGTTAATAGGGGCCTTCATATCTCTCTTCTTCAAGGCCAAGCTTGATTGTATTAATTACATAGTATTCAGTTTATTATTTTATTGTTGTTGTTCTATCTGCATAGTTGTCATTCTTACTGACATTGTTTTCCTGGTTCTGCTTACTTTATACTGCATCAGTTCATGGATCTTCCCTTACCTATCTATATTCATATTCATTGTATTTGTGATGCAGCAATATTCTTTCACAACCATGTAACACAACTTCTTTAACAATTCCCTCAGATATCTAAGTTGTTTCTAGTTCTTTGGTACTACAAAATGTGATACTATAAATATTTTGGTGTGTATAGAACCTTTCTATTTATATTTTATCACCCTGGTACATACCCATAGCAATGATATCTCTAGGTCAAAAGGTATGAAGAACCAGAACATCCACAAACTTATGTTGTCCCCAAATGAAATGAAGGGCTTCTCTCCATATATCTCAGGTAGACCTAAAGCTTTGCTTAAAATTCTGAGAGGAAATTTATGTTCTCTGTCAGTAATGTTAAGAAATAAAATTTGGAATTAAATGTTTTAATAAAAGTACATACATATACATGTATGTGTATATATATGCATGTTATATAAATATGCATATATGAATTATATATGCAAATGAGTGTTTCAAATATAGTATATCCAGAATAATCTGTAAATAAAGAATACTTTTATTTTTAAAAATTTATTTTTGACTTTTTTATATCACAATCATTTCTGTATCCCTTACCCCCTATTTCAGTCCTGTGAGACTTTCCTTATAATAAAGAAAAAAAAAGGTAAAGCAAAATGACCAACATTTTAATCACTCCCAGCATTGTAGTCATCAAATCACTGGAGTTATTCTAAGATTCATAGTCACTATTATATTTCCCCAGTGATACAGTATTAATTTTTTTACTCAGAATATATATATATATATTTTTGCTTTTTGGAGGGCAGTTGTGGTTTAAGTAACTTGCCCAAGGTCACACAGCTAGGTTTTTATTTGTGTGTGTGTTAAGTGTCTGAGGCCGGATCCGAACTCAGGTCCTTCTGACTCCAGGGCCGACGCTCTACTGACTGCGCCACCTAGCCACCCCTACTCAGAATATTTAAAGTGAATTTGTTTCAGCTACAATCAGTGTCAGCAATGAGAAGAAATTCATGATTAAGAATGACTAGTTAGTGAAGAATCACAAGATGAGAGGGTTGGGTGGCACATTATTTATTTTAGCCTATAACTGAAACAAGAATGATTTCTATAACTCACATCTCTCCTGTGATGGGATGATGCCTACTATGTCCTTAGACAGCCCATTGCACCTCTTCATAGCTCTAAGTGTTAGGAATAGATAAAAGTAGAACCCTTAGTTTGGGCATGGTGATGGGGAGTTGAAAAAAAAAAACTTGCTTTACCAAGCCAAACTAAATTTACCTCTTTTCTTCTGTCTTGTTCTCTGAGACTGAGCAGAAACATTCTCCAGTTCTGTAAATATCAAAAACAACTGCTTTGTCCTTCCTATGCCTTTCTCTTTTCCAGCATATCCTCTTCATATATGTTGATATGATCCTCATATATGAACTATGGGGATTTCATCATCTTGACTTCAGTGAGTGGTGATTGTAGCAGTTATTATAGGAAGATCCTGATATAACAAAGTCTAGCTTCTTTTAAGAAAAAACTGTAATATGTCTTATAACTACTCACTTCATGACACTAAAATGGCAGCCATTTTTATGATATGAGTTCATAATTATGCTATCAGAATTTGCTAGAATTCTTGTTTAAATAGCTCATCATTGTATTCCATCTCCTTGTAAATGTAATCATATCAAATATTATTAAATTCAAATAGTTTTATTAAGAACCTATGTGTCAAACACTATTGGTGTATACAAAGACAAAAATGGAAGATCTCCTTTTCCATTTTAGATGGAGGATACAAGATATATATCATATGTGAGTGTAACAGGTTCTTTCCAATCCCACCTAGGAACATATCAAAATATTATGGACCTGCCACCAGGGTGCTCCGTAGAAACTTGAGGATGTATAGCTATCTTTTGTCTGCTTCCATCTATGTATTCCTATGTATCATGGATGGAGTGCCTTCAATTGGTTGCTGAGATAGAAAAATTAATGTTATAGGCTGTATTAATACTGAAGAGAAGAAGGGGTTTTCCAGCTGGTAGGTCTCCTGAAGGGCTCTCAAGAAGACAAACTGACTTACATTTGATAAAATAGAGGAAGCAAGGATCTTTTTATATTCCTAGCATAATGTGGACTGAACTAGCCAGCCTTATAGGAGAAGTGCAGGACTGCCTTGGATCTTCTTTTGTGTTTTCTTTTCTCCAGGACTGCCTTTGTTAACATCAAAGATCCAGAATTGCCTACTAGCATCAGAAACCAAGGCAGAATTCTCCAAAGGCTTTCTGCTTCAGCATTAGTATGGATGAGGTTTTCTACAAAGAAAGCATTGTAAGAGATGGGAAAGATATGTTAAGAAAGATTGTATTTAGAACTTGATCTATAATTAGATGAAATTCTACCTGAAGAATTAGGCCTTGCAACATCCGTTAGGTCCCAATGAGGCTTAAATCAGCCTTCTAGCTGAGTGTACTGTTATTAGTTACATTCTTGGATTTTGTGGTAATCATTCTATGATTCCTTATTGCTTTGAATATTCTCTTCTGGACAAGTATATACTGTTTCATACTTTACTCGTCTGTACTTTGGATAATTTTGATTTACTTTTGTGAGACTCCATAGACTTTGAGTCCTAGCTAGTTTTATGTTATTATGTAACTTTGCTGATAATAGCCAGATTGAAGATGAATGTGAGAAACGAGGAGTCTCTTTCATCTACTGAGAAGTCACAGAACCCCAGAGCAATGAACCTAGGGTAAACAAGGAAGTCAATAAAGGAAATGGATTGTCATAGACCACCAAGGCCTTTGACATCAGTTAAAAACAGGGCCTAGTTAGTCATTGTGATAGCTCAACAAATAAATAATATGTGTAGAATAATACAAAGTAATTTCAGGAGGGTTAGAAAGCAAAAAAATTGGGGGCACCAGGAAAGGCCTCATGTGGAAGGCAGCAGCTATACTTATTTCCATTTCTTAGTTTCATTGAATTATGGGAAATTTAAAAAAAGCTGAAGAGAGAGTTTGGAAAAAGTGCTAAAACTGTTATACATATAACTTTTCTTTAAAAAAAGGAAAAAGGAGAAAGAAAAACTGTATACAATTCTAGACAGAACAGTGTATGAAACAAGAGCCAGACTTTCAAAGTTCCTTTCAAAAGGGACACTTTGATGTTTGCTATATCCATCGAATATAAGTGTTGCCAGATCTTCTATACAAACAAATAGTGGCATCTGTCGAGTAGTTTTTATGCCACTCTGGGTCTGTAGTTGTATTTTCTCATCAAAAACTTTTGGCTCCTTAGAACTTCCTACAATGACTCTTTAAAACAAAACAAAACAAAGCAAAAAAAGAAGAAAAAACTCATAAATTCTGTTAGTTTATTGATCAGTGAAACTGTAGACACAACAGTTACTGATTGCTATAGCTTGAGTCAAGTGAGAATTCCTATTAATTTAGCATCTAATTTCATGGAAGTGGTTTCTAATTTGTGAAAGCATCCTCCAGTAACATTATGCCACAATTCTCTATCCTAATTTTTTTTAGCACATAAATTTCAAAATTAAAAAAATTCATTTTCTAAATTATTAGAAATCGTTATACCAATTAACTGTTAGCTCCCAGTGACAGGTATCCCAGACACTTTCACTTAGAGGAGAAGGGGAAGATATAGCTCCAGTCAATTAGAGTGACTAAAGGATATCCAGGAGCACAGCACCTGACTCCAAAGCAATCCTAACAAACCCGTGTTTAGTCTTATCTAAATAACCTGATTTATATATTCATTTCACCTGAGGTCTTCTTATTGTCTCAAGGAGTATTTCAATGTGGTCTCAGAGACTTTTGTATACCACAGGATTAAATCAAACAGTTTTTAATATCTTCAGGTGATCCAGAACTACTCTATTAATTGGATAATTGTAGAGCTAGTGCACAAAACCCCTTCTACCTCTGTAGTTTTATACAGATTATCTCACATGTTTACAATGAATCCCTTTCTTAAATCTTCGTAGAATTCTGAGCTCACTTTAAAGCTGAGCTCAGGTGACATTTCTTACATGAGGTCACTCTTTACTTCCCACCTGGAGCAAGAGTGGAACTGATTTTATACAGCTAGGCTGGTTTTCCTTAAATGGACTGGAAGGTCATTCTCAGGATCTTCATTTTTACCCCCTTGCTACTCATTAAAAAAACAAAAAAACAAAACGAAAACAAACAAAAAACAATAAACAAAAACATCATGTCAAAGGGAATTGGTGTCAATATTTTTAAAAAATCTAGTTGGAACACCTTTCTGGTTCAATGTTATTGGTTGCTATGCAGAGGGGATAACCATTTGAATTACCTCTTTGAAATCTTAGGAATTATGGGACAGCTAGGTGGCACAATAAATAGAGCACTGACCCTGGAGTCAGGAAGACCTGAGTTCAAAGCCAGCTTCAGACACTTAGCACTTACTAAGTTGTGACCTTGGACAAGTTGCTTAACCACAATTACCCTGCCTTCCCCCTCTGAAAGTGACCCCTCCAAATTCTCAGGAATTAGATGCTTTTTTAAAAAATACTTTGCCCGGGTGACTGGGTGGCGCAGTGAGTAGAGTGTCTGCCCTGGAGTCAGGAGGACCTGAGGTCGGATTCAGCCTCAGACACTTAATGCACACACAAACAAAAAAAACCTAGCCATATGATCTTGGGCAAGTTACTTAACCCCAATTGCCCATCAAAAAAAAAAAATACTTTGCTATTAGTAACGTAATTTTTGCATGTGTTTTATGGTCCAAAAGAGAGTTGATGCCTTCTACTTATTATCCTGAATCACTGGTGTAAGTTAGGCCAAAACCAGTATATCACCACACCACTGCCATCCACAATGTGAGTGTTCTCCCTAAAATTTCATTTTATTTCCTAATTTGTAGACATACTTTATCCCCTATAAGTTCCTTGAGGTTATGGACTATATTTTTCTTATTTTTGTTTCTCTAGATCCTAGCATAATACCTGGCTCATTGTAGCTGTTTGATAAATGGATTGCTTGATGGATTCATTGTTTGCTTGGTTACTACATATATATCTCCATTTACCCAAGATATAACAAAGCAAGGACCTGAGATGGCAGTAAAGTAGGATACACATGAGTTGTCATCTTATATGAGTGAGAATTTCACTACACTGGTTGCTACAGAATTAGACATTTCATAGTTTAACTTGGTTCAACATAGCTTAATTTTATAGATTAACTTAGTATGAAACTTCAGCTCTTTTCCTTGAAATAATGACCCTGGCTAAATCAGACCTAGAACACATTACCGCTTTCATTATGGAAAGGTGTTCATTGCAAAGAATGTTGGATTTTGAACTTTTTAGTTGTGGGGCTCTTAGGAGGGTCCAAGCTCTGTCTACAGACCTTTTCCTTATCTCTGTCATTTTCTGTCCCTGCCTGCATTGGTCATGGTGAGGACTAAGGCCTACTGCATGCCAGGCTCTGACCATAAAGAAGTGGTGGCTCCATCACCCTGGAAAGCTCTGGGTCACTCCAGATTCATCAATACCTTGCCTTTGCTTTAGTCCTGGAAAGTTCAAAGTGAGCCCAGTATGTGTACAGCCAACACTCACATGGCTAAAAGGAACCAAAGAATTCTTTGGGAAGGCATCTAAACACTCAGAAAAAGAGAATAAAATTCCTGTTGAAGTATAGGCAGGAAGTAGTAACCTAGGAAAAACTAAAAGAAAATCTTGTCCTTTGCAACCTGATTCCACAGAAGATGATGGATGGTCAGAGATAGAAAAGAACATTCTTATGTATCTTTGCTTTCCTCAGAATTCTAGGATGTACATTTGTATAAATATATTTGTTTACCATAATTGGGGTTTAATTTTGTTGTACAAAAAATTAATTAAATTAACTAAAAATGAAAAGGTAGACAGGAAAGAGAAATCGTAAGGGATTCATTAAAGTTGAAATGTTTACATTCCTACAGTAGAAAGATGGTATTTGTAACTTATGAGACCTTTCTTAGTATTGGGATAGTTGGAGGAAATATAGATAGATAGATAGATAGATAGATAGATAGATAGATAGATAGATAGATTGATAGATGGCACAAGGTGAGTTTAATATGAAGTGATGATATATAAAAAATAAAATTAAGGGGTAAGAAAGTAATATATTGGGAAAAGGGGAAAGGTAGAGATAGAATGGAGGAAATTGCCTCACATAAAAGAGGCAAGAAAAAGGTTTCACAATGGAAGGAAAGAGGGGGAAGATGAGAGGGAATAAGTGAAGCTTACTCTCATTGGATGTGACTTAAGGAGGGAATAACACACACACTCTACTGGGCATCTTACCCTACAGGAAAGAAAGGGGAAAAGGGAAGGAGGGGGAGGACGATAGAAGGGAGCACAGACTGGGGGTGGAAGTAGTCAGAA
Organism: Gymnobelideus leadbeateri; assembly: GCA_011680675.1. NCBI lineage: Eukaryota > Metazoa > Chordata > Mammalia > Diprotodontia > Petauridae > Gymnobelideus > Gymnobelideus leadbeateri. Next base: position 52,005 of record WOXC01002178.1, on the reverse strand, counting down.
GCATGCACTCTTGAAAAGGCACTGGGTCAAAGGAGAAAATAGAATATGTGTGGGGGGGGTGGGATAGGATACAGGGAAATAGTCTTTTACAACATGACTATTGTGGAAATGTTTAGCATAACTACACAACTATAACCTATATTGAATTGCTTGCCTTCTCAATGAGGGTGGGTGAGAAGGAAAGAAGGGAGTGAATTTATAATTCAAAGTTTTAAAAACAAATGTTAAAAATTGTTTTTACATGCAAATGGAAAGTGAGATATACTGGAAATACTAGAAAAAAAGAATGAGTCAGTGGGTGTGATAGAAGGAGGGTAGACTAGGGGAAGGGAGTAATTAGAATGCATGCCATCTTGGGGTGAAGAGGGGAGAGATGGGGAGAAAATTTGGAACTTAAAATCTTGTGGAAATTGAAAACTAAAATTAAATTAATTAATAATAAAAGAAGCCTAGATCACAACAATTATTATTTTAAGTATAGCTCACATGTAAATAGTGTTTTTTTCCAAATGCCTTATTAACTTCTGTTTTACATCATTTATTTCCACCAGATTTTGAATTACAATTTTTTCCCCATTTTTCTCCTACCCACCACCCCAGAATAACAGTACCACAGGATTTCCCCTCATCCAATCTGCTCTCTCCCATATCTTCTCCCATACCCCCTTTGACTTTTCCATTAGGGCAAGGTGAAACTCTGTGCCCCAATGCCTATATGTCTTATCCCAATTATATGTAAAATAGTATTAATAATAGTATTTATACATATTTGAAACATTTGATTTTAAAACTCCCAGATGCTGGGGAGGTCTCAGCTGCCAGACTTATTAGTTGCCCTCTCTGAAGCCTCCATGTGCTCTGGCAAGCTGGTAACACACCCCAAGACCTCCACCCCAGACCACAATCCATATCCAAGAAGGTTAAAGCAAAAGCAATTACCCCCACCCCACAGTGATCACCGGATCCCCCTACAGTCTGCAGGCCAGGAATTGAAGCTGCAACTGAAGCTGCAACATGTCACCTGCACTCCGGCTACTCAGAGGCTTCTTGCCCCCAGGGGAAGAAGCTGATGCACTCCCAAATACTAGTCCCAAAGTCCACAGGGCACTAACCTCTCACTTTGTCCTAGGCATCTATGTGTTGATAATTCTGGAAATGCCATAGCTGCTGGTGTTCTGGAGTCCCTCCAGCGGGCTGCTGGTCCAGCCACCCTGGGGCTAAAACCTCTGACTCATGGGGGCCTGTGCTTGCTCCCAGAGTGCTGAGCTGGCCACTCCCTGCTGGGCTGCCCGGCAGTCCTCAGCAGGAGGTTCACTTCTCTGTGTTGTTTTATGGGTGCTGTAACTCCAGAGGTTTTTAGAGTCCCCTTTAATATATATTGGAAGTGGTATGGGCAGGAGTGCTGGGGAAGCACTGTTTCTACTCCACCATCTTGGCTCTGCCCTCCTAAATAGTGTTTTACCATTTACAAAATTCTTTCCTGACAGCAGCCCTGTGTGGATGATGTCCCAAGCAGTAATAATGACAGTTCCCATTTCTATAAGGAATTTATTCTAAAGCATTTTCTCCACAAATATTTAGGATAGAAAGTATAGATAGTAATAAATAGTATCCTCATTTTCTAGATGAGGCAGCTGAGGCTCCGAATAGCAAAGCAGTTTTCTAAAACTTGGATGCTGTTCTTTTGATTCCAAATCTTGTGCCCTTTTTCCTTTTCTGCCAAGAGGAAATATTATTTAAGTACTAAATGAATAAGTCTTAAAGGTGAGAGAATGTATGCAGTATCACTGCATATTTGCAGTTTTCATTTCTTACAGAGGCCCTTCTGAATATTCCAAATAAAAATCTCTTGGGATTTTTTTCTACTTGTACATGAGACTTGAAGCACTGATTAGAATTTTTATCAAAATCACCATAATTTTACCAAACAAAAAATGTGTCTCTTCAAGTAAACTGGAAAAACTAATATATTATAAAAACCTAATATATATATATATATATATATATATGCATATATTATGCATATGAATAAACACAAATATATAAAATGCCTGGCACATAGTAGGTACTTAATAAATGATCATTCATTGTTTTCCTTACTGAACATGAGCATCCTGATTCTTGATTAGAATCATTTAAGCTAGTTTTAAAAATAATTAACATAGGAACATGTTGCCCTGTTGCCAGATGTTTCCTAGGCATAAAATTTATGAATATATTTTTAAGATGAAAAATGAGGACCAAACTGCACCAGAAAAGGCCTATCCTATGTGTTTGTCCAAACAGTGTAGGAACTCCATTATATCTATCATGAGTTAATTACGGGCATAATTGAGGACATAGATTGATAATACCATCTCACTTTGTAATCAAGTTTTTTGCTCACTGAAATGTCAAAAAAACAACAACAACCTAACTTTTATTTGAATGTTTGTTTTTCTGGTATGAACATACTCTGAAATAAAAACTTTCATAATTAAAAAAAATGTTGCATTTTGAATTAGAGCCTCAAGATTCAAATCCTGGCTTTGCTCCTTTTATTACCTATGTGATCTTGGGTGTCTCACTGAACCTCTTTTGGGCTTCTTTTATCTTGTGTATAAAATGTACTTGACAACATCCAGTACTTCTTTGAGTTTTGAATCTATGTTCTTATACTATCAGGAATGAAATTAGGAAAAAAGGAAATGACAGATTCCAATAATAGTCTCAGAGGGAACTCTGTATTAAAATTGAGGAGAAAATAGACTGTTGTCTTGCTTGGCATTTTATTTGTTTTATCAGTATTGGGCTTTTGTGTATTTCGGTTCATAACTTTACATGTTTTAGGAATTTCTGAGGTTTAATGCTATAAGAGTATTATCAGAGATTCCTTATATTTAAGTTATACAGTCTTATTGGTGTGGGTCCTTTATGATCCGTATAAAGATCACAACCCCTCCACACCAAGAAAAATGGTCTATATGAGTTGTTTTCAGCCAAAAAACAATGAATTATATTTTTAGCCAACTTTTTGGCGACGGGCCTCTGTAAACTTAGCTATGTAGATTCTTTGATGAAACATATAATCTGTTATTTAATCCCTCTTTAAAACATTTTGGATTTGACCAATTAAAGTTTTTCCTCTTTTGATATTTTCTTTAAGATCGCAGGGTTGTCTTCATGTCAATTCCTATATAATTTCATACTAGTTCATGTTTATGTTATCAAAGTCACATAACAAAGTCACAAAAGCCAATTCCATTTAAGTAGATACAATTTTTTATTCACAATCATAATCACATGAATGAATAATGAATCTTTGACTTTATAATAGAATAAGAATCATGTCTTTAGACCACTAGTCTCCAAAGTGTCTGTGTGGGGTGGGGGGAGAATTGGTAGCTTCCTTAAAGGTTATCTCTCATCTACAAGGAGTATAAATGATTAACCACTTGGAAAATAAAAAGACACATAACATTCCAGGCTCTCCCTAATAGAAAATGATGATACTTGTTGCCAACACAATAGCAGCCCTCCTTCATTAATTATTGTTCCAATTTTCTCCATTATAATTGTTCTCATTACCACATAATTTTGCAAATCCCCTCCGCACCTTCTTCACTGTCAACCTTTCAGGGTAGCTATAACCTAACACCAATACAAAGACTCACAGTTCAAGATGTAAAGGTTGAATAGGAAAAATTCTTTTTTTTGCCTTTGAAATTACCTTGTGCCCCACTGTTGCCAATAAGCAAAAATATAAACTCCTTTGTTTGACTTTTAAAGGATATGCCACCTTGGATCCAATCTATTTTTCTAGTCTTTTTATATGTTACCTTAGCATCTCTGCTAGACATTTGCCATTTCCCTACCATTCTGTCAAGCTAAACTTCTTGTTGTTAAGCAATCTCAAATAATAATACAACTAAAATAAACAAATGTCAATAGAAAAGAAAATATGACCAGATAAAATAAGCAAATCTATATATACAAAGAATTTGTTTAAAATGAAAACTTTGACCTGAGAAATTTCACTTTGGCTTGTCATTTTTGTATTGTGGAGGGTGTATATTTATACAGAGAGAAATCTATTAAAAACTATTATTTATTTTGTTGACTGCTATTTGATTATTATATTGTGCATTTTTAATAAAATAAAAAATGTTAAAGACATTCACATATTGGCCTAGATTGATCAAATTAACTGAATAATTAATATCAAGCAATTAATATTTCCAAGACTACCCTTTTCTCTGCTATATAGAAAGAGATTTTTGGGAAACAATTAACAATATTAAATTTTGGGGGGCGGAGCCAAGATGGCGGAGTAGAAACAGCTCTTCCAAGCCATTCTGCCCCCAGATTCCCCCCCAACTATGTAAAAGGGGACTCTGAACAACTTCTGGAGCCCCAGCACCCACAGAATGACACAGAGAAGCTAACCTCCCGCTGAGGACAGCCCAGCAGCCCTGCAGGAAGGACCAGCACAGCAGTCTGGGACCTGGCAGCGCGCAGCGCTCAGAGCCCAGCCGAGCCCAGGTTTTAGCCGCAGGGCACCAGGGCCAACAGCCGGCTGGAGGAACCCCAGAACACCAGGAGCTGTGGCGACTCCAGAATTATCAAAATAGACATGCCTAGGACAAAGTAAGAGGTTAGTATCCTATGGACTTTGGGACCAGTATTTGGGGAATGCGTCAGCTCCCTCCCCTGGGGGCTAGAAGCCGCTGAGGAGATATGCCATTTTGTAATTTTCAGAGGCAGCTCCAGCTCCCGGCCTGCAAATTGTAGGGAGATCCAGCGATCAGTCTTGGGGGGTAATCGCTCTTGCTTTAACCTCCCTGGATCTGGATTGTGATCTGGGGTGGAGGTCGTGGGGTGGATATTCAGCTTGCCAGAAACGGAAGTTGCCCCCCACACGTTCAGGACGAAAATTCTTCTATCTGGCCTTAAAGCCATAGTGTGGCAACAAGCCCAAAAGTCAAGCAATCAAGTGGCAACATGCCAAGGCAAAGGAAACAGAAAAATGCAACCCTAGACTCCTATTTTGGGGGCATAGAGCGGGAAAAGGACTGTGAGGTCAGAAGTCCTGCTCCAAAAGCCCAAGGGGAAAACATGAGTGGGTTGCAGGCCATAGAGGACCTTAAGAAGGACTTTAAAAATCAAGTAAGAGAAGTGGAGGAAAAATTGGAAAGAGAAATGAGGATGCAGGAAAAGTATGAAATGAGGGTCAACAGCCTGACTGAGGAAAACAACACCTTAAAAAATAGACTAACTCAAATGGCAAAGGAGGCCCAAAAGGGCAATGAGGAGAAGAATGCCTTAAAAAGTCAAATTTGCCAGATGGAAAAAGAATCTCAAAAGTTCACTGAGGAGATTCATTCCTTCAGAGTTAGACTGGAGCAAATGGAAGCTAGTGACTTTATGAGAAATCAAGATGCTGTTAAGCAGGTCCAAACAAACGAAAGATTAGAAGGCAATGTGAAATATCTCATGGGAAAAACCACTGACCATAAATCCTCAAGCATTTATCATTTTCCTTTTATGTAATGTTAGCCATTCTGATAGAAATCAGAATGTACCTCAGGATTTGTTTTTGTTTTTGTTTTGTCTGTTTGTTTCTTTTAATATTCATTTATCTTAACAACAGTTATTTAGAACAATTCTGTATGAGTATGGATAACTTTGATTTATTCTTGTGAAAAATGTCTATTAATATCAATTGAGGAATTACTTTTTTTTTTATAAATTTAACTCAATTCTGTAAATATTTGAGAAATGGAGTCTTTGTCAGAGAAACTTCCTATAAAAATTCTTTTCCAGCTTACTGCTATCCTTTTAATCTTGACTGCATGTGTTTTGTTGGTTAAAAAAACTTTTTAATTTTATTCAATCAAAATTATCCATTCTACTTCCTGTGACCCTCTCTGTCTTTTGTTTGCTTATAATCTCTTCCCTTATCCTTGAATCTGTGGGGTAGAATTTTCCATTCTCCCCTAATTTGCTTGTACTATTGCTCTTTTTGTATAAATCATTTATCCATTTAGGTTTAACTTGGTATATTGTGTGAGATGTTGGCCTATGCCTAAGTTTCTTCCAAACTGCTTTCCAGTTTTCCCATTAATTTTTGTCAAATCTTTTGTTTTATCAAATATTGGATTACCAAAGTTATTTTTCCTTTTTTTTAACTACTCTATTGTGTACCTAATCTATTCCATTAATCCACCACTTTTATTTCTTAGCCTGTACCAAATTGTTTTGATGATCATTACCTTTAACATATAGTTTGAAATCTTATACTGCCAGACCACCTTCCTTCACATTATTTTTTCATTGATTCCCTTAATATTATTGAATGTTTTTTCTTCCAGATGAATTTTGTTGTACTTTTTCTAGAGCTACAAAATGATTATTTGGTATTTTGTCTGGTATGGCACTGAATAAGTAAATTAACATAGACACAATTGTCATTTTTATTATCTTGGCTTGGCCTAACCATGAGCTGTTAATATTTCTCTAATTGTTTATATTCATTGTTACTTGTTTGCAAAGTGTTTTGAAATTGTGTCCATATAACACTTTTTTGCATTTTGTTTTGCTTTTAATGGAATTTATGTAATTTTTCCTGCTTGGTTTTGTTGCTAATATATAGGAATGCTAATGATTTATATGAGTTCGTTTTATATTCTGCAACTTTGCTGATGTTGTTAATTGTTTCAAATAGTTTTTTTTTAGTTGATTCTCTAGCATTGTCTAAGTTTACTGTCTTATCATCTGCAGAGAGTGATAGTTTTGATTCCTCAATGCTTATTCCTATAGTCCTTCAATTTATTTTCTTCTATTATTGCAATAAAGAGTATTTCTAATTCTAATGACTCTTTTGTTTCATCCCTCACCTTATTGGGAATGCTTCAAGTTAATCACCATAGCAAATTATGATTGCTATTGATTTTCAATAGATGTTACCTGTTAGTTATTTCAGTCATTTCTGATGCTTCCTGGCTCCAATTAGAGTTTTCTTGGCAAAGTTACTGGAGGATATTTGAAGAGGTTTAGGGTACTAGCACATTTTAAGGGTGCTGGGACACTGAGAATGCTAAGGCAGAGTTGGCAGGAACAAATTCACACACTCAAGTCATATTTCAGTGAAGTGGCAGTTTATTGTAATGCCAATAATAGTGGGAGAAGCTTCTTAGGAGAACTTGAATTATAATGGTGATGGATCTAAAACTTATATAGAAAAGGGGCAGGGAAAGGTATAATTAGGTTGGCTGTGTATGGATGGGAAAACATAGGAATTTTGCACAGATAACTTTGTTGATACAAGACATTGAGGGAGAAAAAACAAATTTTGTTTAGTTGCCAGAGGCATGGATCTTGGGGATCTGGCATGGGGCAGAGTCCTTGGACCAGTCAGGGACAAAAACCCTTGGGCCAGGCACCCCTGCAATCTGTTATGATAAGGGAATAAGGGAAAATTCTGATAATATTATAAGGGAAAAATTTCTCACAGGTTAGTTGCCTACTGAGAGTTTTGGAAACTTCCAGATACATGATCTTAGGGTTTTCTGAGGTCCAGGTCTTGCCACTCCATCAGTTTGCCATGTTATTCTCAAGCAGCTCATTTTACAGATGAGAAGACTGGGACAAAGAGTTACTTGCCCAGGATCGCACAGTGAGTAAGTGTCTGAGGCTGGATTCAAACTCACATCTTCCTAACTCCTGGCCTGACAAACTGTCTTCTTTACTATATAACTGCCTTTTAAAGATAGACATTGCTCATCATTTTAAGAAAAGCTCTATTTGTTCCTATTTTTTCTAGTGTTTTTAATAGGAATGAGTACTGTACTTTGTCAAAAATTTTTTTCTGCATGTATTAATATCATATCATGATTTTTTGCTGGTGTTGTTATTAATATGGGCAATTGCATTCATAATCTTCCTAATGTTAAGCCAACACTGCATTCCTTGTTTAAATTCCACCTGGTCTTTTTAGGAGTATTTTATTTAAAATTTTTTGCATTAAAATTCATTAGAGAAATTGGTCTCTAGTTTTCTTTCTTTGTTTTTGTTCTTTTTCTTTTAAGTATCAAAATCATATTTCTATCTTTGAAGGAATTTGATAGGACTCCTTTTTTTGCCTATTTTTCCACATAGTTTATACAACATTAGAATGAACTATTCTTTAAATACTTGGTTGTATGCACTTGTGGGACAACTAGATTGCACAGTGGATAAAGCACCAGCTCTGGAGTGAGTAGAAACTGAGCTCAAATCTGGCCTCAGATTAGTAGCTATGTGATCCTAGGCAAGTCACTTAACCCATATAGTCTCAACAACAACAACAAAAACAAAATTCCCTTGTAAATCCATCTGATTCTGGGGATAAATATTTTTAGGGAAATAATTTATGATTTTAATTTTTTTCTAAGACAGTATATTTTAACTATTCTATTTCCTTTTTCATTAATCTGGACAACTTATTTTAAAAAATGTCCATTCATTTCACTTAGGTTTTAATTTTATTGCCATATAATTGGTCAAAATAACTCCTAATAATTCATTTAATTTCATCTTCATTGAAGATTCATCCACTTTTTTTTCATTTTTGGTACTAGTAATTTGATTTTCTGACTGCTTTCAAAATTTTCTTTTTAAACTTGGAGCTCTAGAATTTGGCTACAATATTCCTGAGGGTCTTCATTTTGGGATCTGTTTCAGGGGGTGATTGGCGGAGTCTTTAAATTTCTATTTTATCCTGGTTCTAAGATATTGGGACAATTTTCCTTTATGGTGTCTTGGAATATAAACTCTATGCTCTTTTCTGATTATAGCTTTCAGGCAGCTTATTAATTCTTAAATTATCTTTGCTGTATTCTACAGACTACTTGTTTTCAGATTAGATACTTAATATTTTGTCTCTTTTCATTCTTTTGACTCTAAAATTTTTTTTTTCTTGATGTCTCATGGAGATATTAACTTCCATTTGCCCAATTCTAATTTTTAAGGAATTATTTTCGTCAATGAATTATTGTACTTCTTTATTCATTTGTTAAATTCAAGGACTTCATTTCTTCAGGGAATTTTTGTGCTTCTTTTCAGCATTTAGCCAATTTTGCTTGTCTGTGATGTTATTTTCTTTAATATTTTTGTGCCTCTTTTGTCAAGCTGTTAATTTTTCCTATAATTTTCTTGAGTCACTCTCATTCTTTTTTTTCTATTTTTTTCTCTACCACTCATCTTTTTCTTTAACTCTTTCAAGAATTCTTATTGGGTTTCTGTACAATTTGCATTTTTCTTTGAGGTTTTGCTTGTTTCTGTTTTTACATTTTCTTCTCTGGAATTTGTATCTTGATCTTCCCTGTGAAAAGATCAAAATTAATATTTCCTCAAGTTTCTGCAATTTTATTTCCTATGACATAACTGATTTTATGCTCTATTGATTTTTATATTTGAGTCTGCATCTCCCTAAAGTTGTGTTTTATGTTCTTGAGTAGACTTAAGATGTTAATCTTTTCCTATGTGTTAGTTTAAAGTTATAATTAAAAGAAACTTTCTTATACCTTCAATTTTGCAATATTTTAGGACATCTGTTTATCTCTCTTTGAAGCCCTGTAAACTGACCTGTTATGTTTCCAAAAGATATGTTGTCTGTACTTGCCTGCTCTTCTGCAATTAGGGGAATTTTTGTATCTTCAAGGGAATCTAGCAGTTTTGATCTCCAAGCAAAGATTACAAGACATGAATGGGTCCCACAAAATACTTAATATTCTTAATAGTCAGCGAGTAGTGGTTACTAGTCCCCCATTCCTGTTGTTCCCACTTCTGTGTGGCTTTCTTTCCTGTAACCAATCACCCAACCTTTCCTATCTACTTATCTATGTACTTTCCAAAATTATATGAATGCTAGTAAGCCCTACTGCAGGGTCTTTGATTATGGAGAGGCCATACACCCATTTTTTAGTTACTGCTAGCCTAACTAATAATTAGATCATGCTCAGTGTAGTGTAATCCAGTGAAAATTTTAAATTAACACCTGTCACCAAAGAAGCTTTTATATGATCCGGTTCTTTTTTCTAATCTTTTTGTTCATTTTTCCAACTTATTGCTTCCCTTTGAACTTTATGTTGAAGTTGTGTTCTCTTTATCTTGGGGGGGTGGGGTCCAAAGCTGTCCAAAGCTTCATGCTTTTTCATGCTGCACTTTTCAGAGATAGTTCTGGTGATCTTTAATTTTCAATCCTTCCAAGAAGGTGTGATGCAGGGAGAGAAGAGGTCACTGATCTCTAGGAAGACATTATTGTCTTTACCCAGAGAGGGACCGGTTTTTCTATAGCCACAAGTACTTGTGCTCCTCTCTGCCCTCAAATTTTGACCAGGGCCCCTGCTCCCTTGTGACCAACAATAAGTATTATACTCCCTCTCCTTAGAAACTCTGATTCAGAATTGCGTATGGGCAAGGAAGTTGCCAAACAGCACCAAGTCTTATACCCACTTCCAGCAAAAAAAAAAAAATATATATATATATATATGTATATATATATCCCTTGTAATCTTTTTCTGACCAGTTGTCTAACCCCCTTATTGTCTCTTGTCTGACAGCTCTGAAAGCTAGTGGTACTGCAGCTATTGGAAAAACCTCTAATATCCATCTCTAATATTGCAGCCACATGTACTCTAGGCTGATTCCCACCACAGTGCCACAGATCTCTCTTGCTGACCTCCAAAGATGAATCAAAATGGAAAATAGTTGGCTGTGATTTCCCAATATTCAGTTTGAAGCATTATTTCATAACATTATTTGGTGGAGAATGTTGAAAAGACTCAGCTATGTTGCTGCCTCTATTCCACCATTTTGGTCCTACCCCTTCCCCTCCCAAGTTACTAGGTCTTTAAATAAATCCATGTCTTCCCCATTTGATACTTGTTCTGTACATCAATTCTTTTTTCCTGAGGATTAAACTTTATTGTTAATTGTTAAGTTACATTTCCTTGATTTTAGATAATTGTATTTCAGGTTTGCATATCTTAATTCTCCCATCTGACATATTAACCCCCCGAAACACACACACTTCATTTCTTCTATACAGCTCCCTTGACTATTTTTATGTATTCAAAAGACCTAGAGAACTGAAGTCTTTGTCAAAATCATGTTCATGATGGGGTGGCTAGGTGGCACAGTGAATAAAGCACCAGCTCAAATCCAGCCTCAGACACTTAACACTCACTAGCCATGTGACCTTGGGCAAGTCACTTAAGACCAATTGCCCTGCCTTACCCCCTTCAAAAAGAAAAAAATAATAATCATGTTCATGGAATCATCTGTGTGGGAAGTAACAGAAATATACATCTGTGTGTGTATATATTTATGTATGTGTATGCATATGTGTATATGTATATACAAAACAAATGGTAAACATATAGATCACCACCATGTTTCCATTTCTCTGACAAACTATAAGGTCCATGAGAATAATGGTTTAAACTTTGCATTTCTATGAATCGTCCTAGACTCTCTGTTAGAGAAGGACAAGAAGGGAATTAATCTAATCCTTCCCCATCTTATTGACCTCCAGGATTTCATGGACTATACAATTTCATAATGTACCTGCCTCAGGTGACATCTTCACCAAACCCATTTTTTGCCTTCTTTTTTAAGTGTTGTCTTCCCCATTAGATTATGAGCTTCTTGAGGACAGGGTCTATTTTCTGACTTTCTGTGTATCCCCAGAACTTGACTGGGTGTCTAGCATATAACAGATGCTTAATAAATATTTACTTACTATTGACTATGATGATCATGAAGAAAGAACTTCAAGTAATAGATGTTTAAAATTTGTTTATTTATTGAATAGCCACTTTGTTCTACATGACTTGATATACCTGAATCTACATGATTTTTAAAATCCAAGAGTATAGGGTTCACTACCACTTTCAAAGTAGTCCAAAAATTGAATGAATGACAGCTTGTGAAACTTCAAAAAGAGACAAAGATAGAGACAGTGAGAGAGACAAAGAGAGCCAGAGAGAGAAAAAGACACAGAGAAATAGAGATAGAGAGATATTGCATAGAACAGGTAGACAGAAAAGCCTTTTGATGTAAATGGAGGGTGGTTCTATGTCTGTCTTTTAATTGATATCGGGAATTCCCAGTTTGTAAACTTTCCATATCAATGCCAATTATCCACTGCTTCATAATTTATTGTCTCTGAAAGTTGTCTGAGGGAATAGAGAGGTTGACTAACTTTACCTGGATCACACTGCCAATAAGCCGCAGAGATGGGAAGTGAACCTAGGCTTCTGACTTCATGACCAGCTTCCTATACATTACATAGCGTCTCCTCTCTATGGAAAAAAATGCAGGAGAAGAATAAATAAAACCTTTATTTTTAAGAAATATGTGAATGTTTTCATAAAATACTGGTTGCTGTAATTTGTTCTCAAAGAGGACCAACTAGGCTAGAGTGAAGTTTAACTGTGTCCAACAGTGACTGATCAGACAATATGAACTTGAAATGTTCTACCACAGATGGGGCATAAATAGTCCCTCTGAATACTTGGGATGTGTCCTCTTAATATGCACATATTATGATTCTTTTGAGCTATTTTAATCCTGCTGTTCTCATAGAGCTTAGCACCTTCTCTGGTGTGGGCACACCGTGATGACCACTCCTCTACTAGTATCTCCCATGTCATACAATCAATTCCAAAATTCTTAAGAGAGACCTTGAGAGTGCCTTTCTGTTGCTTCTTTTAAACATATGTGAATGTTTGCCATTTATGAAGAACTCACATGAAATAGTCTTTTTGGCAAGTGTATGTTTTGCATTCAAACAAATAAAGTGTAGAATAATCTACAAAGTTTGGAATTTAACCTATGTTTTATTTTTCTTTTTAGACCTCCAAGAATATGAAACTCAGAAAATTCAGGGACCAGGAAATCATGAAGCCTCCACTTGCTGGAAAGGTTTGCCTATAGTCAGAGGGATGAGAATCATCTGCATCTTGATAGCATGAGGTCTATGCCAGGTCTCATGAGGGTAATTTTGACAATGTTTAGGGGATTGGCTGAGCCTGCACAAATCACAGGTGTATGGAACAAACATCATTATTAAGCTTTCACTGGAATCGCATATGTTCAATTTTTAAATCATAATTAAATAAATGTATTTCCCCTTTTTCCTGAATTGTTCTAATGACATTGTTTTAATGGAAAATTAAACCTTTTGTTTGGCTTAATGATCTTTTAATTTCAGGGAAGAAAGAAAACATTTAACCTTGCTAATTTTTTCACTGCAGTGTAATATCTGACAGACGGTGTAGGGATCCTGGATGCTGGCACTACTAATGAGTACTAAAAGGGCTTGGCTCTGTCCCATGTCTCATCCTGTGCCATCTAAGCTTGATAGTAGCCAAGACCAGCAAACAGGCCATCATATCCTAATATGTCTAATTAGATACAACTGGCCTATTATAGGGGTGATGATGATGGTCATCATCATTTTTGAACCAATGTTTAATATTCAAGGTATAAGATTCAATGGGAGTAAAATAATCCCCTAAAAAGGTTCACCTTCTGTTTAACACCTCCATAAAACACTCTACAAACCCACTTCCTTCAATTTAAGAAGTACTCTTAATATGATATCAGTCATTTACAAAACAGGAAATTAAAGACTTCTAATTTGCTTTACCACAACATTCTCAATGTAAGGGGGAAGGGAGATGGAAGATTGTTTTGAGATTTGTGATTTTATCACTATGGTATATACTCCATAAGGAAATTTCTTTCACCCAAACTGAAAATGTATTCATAACTTATAATCATAAAGAGTGTGTTAGCACAACGAGAAGTTCAGTGCCTAAACCATATATGCACAGTCAAATAGTTATTATGTGTCAATGACGGCTTAAACTGATATAGTATTCCATATACTATGTGTTACTACCTATCAATCTTCATTTTATTTTTTAAAAAATTATTAATAAATAGCTAATTTTTTATTATTACATAAATCACCCAGTGTTATACAACAAATAAGGGAAAGAAGAAGGCTTTGAAGCTAGGTCTTTCTCATTTCAAGTCCATTAGTCTATATCCATCACACAGTTTTGACTCCCATTCTTTATTGAATGCTAATCACATTTTGTTTTTATTTTTTCTTTAAATACCTAGTTTCTCTAGTGTACTAAAATATCACTTGAATTACTCATGCCTTCATGTCTCATAAGCAACCCTCATTTACACTCTCCACCATCACCCTAATTCAGGTTTTATTATCTTTTGTTTGGATTGTTACAAGGCCTCCTAACTTATATACCAACATTTAGTCTTGTTCTACTCAATTCTCACTTTTATCCTACTTTCAGGGCAATATTTAATGAAGGTAAATGCTATATTCTGCACTCTTTTTTTAAATATAAATGTATCTATCATAAAAAATATGTGAATATATATATACATGTCTATATGTGTATATGTGATATAAACAGATATATATGGGCACACATGCATACACACATGATTATATGTGCACATACACTTAGATAGACTGATAGATAGATAGATAGATAGATAGATAGATAGATAGATAGATAGATCATAGATAAAGAGACAGAAATATACAGCCAGGCACATTAGTATACTTCTATAATCCCTGCTAGAGTGTGAGGCTTGTGGATCTCTTGAGGTCAGGAGTTCTGGCCCACAATTGACTAAGTAGATCTGAGATCCTCCCTAAGTTTAGTATTAATCTGGTGAGCTACAGTAGGTGAGGGCCCACCAAGGTGCCTAAGAATGGGGAAGGCAGCCCAGGTTGGAAATGGAACAGGTCAAAGTTCCTGTGCAAAGTGCACATTTGTGAGTTGTGAATGTACTTCCAGACTGGGCAAGAAAGAGAAAATGAGTATTTAAAAGAAAAGAGAAAGAAAAGAAAGAGAAAGAGAAATAAGGGTAAGGGAAAATGAAAATAAATGTTTATGAAAGTTTTAGTGGATGATAAGCTTAATAAAAGTCAATGCTATGATATGGCAGGCAAAGAAATTAATGTGATAGCAAACTTTATTCAAAGAAGCCTGGAATTCAGAAAGAGAAAGTGACTGGTCTGATGTACTCTACCTTGGTCAGATTATATCTGGAGTATAATATTTTTTGTTATAGGTGCTAAATTTTGGAAAGTTATTTATTGATAAGATAAAAAACAGAAGAGGCTTACTTAGATGGTCTAGAAAGATCACCACCCCGGTGAAACAATCAGTAAATAAGCTCTAACTATGCCTTAAGCATGCTTTCATTCTTTTTAGGCCCATCCCCAAGAACTGGGTTAAATTTGCTGAAAGTTTGGGTTTGGCTCATGTCTAGGATCTTCATAAAGGAGAGTGTTAGTGGGGAGAGAGTCAAAGTATAAAATAGATCAGTTAGAGGAAAGCTATTTAGTTCCTATACACAAAACATATTCTTAATGCAAAATATTGGCAATCATACATTGATAGATATTTTAAGCGCAGCAGTAACAATTTAAAATTGCTATTATATTATCCTAGGAATTTGAGATTTAAACAGTAAAAGAAGGAATTTATGGGACTGCTGAATAGGCATTCTGCCTTTATCTTTCAAAGGGTTGGTATCATCATCTCCCTGAGAAACCTTATTGTGGATACAGAGAAGAAAATCTATATACCTTAAGAACCTAAGAGCTCCAGCAATCATGAACCAATAAAATGTCCCACAAGGCTGGTCACACCCATCTCAGGACCACTGTTCAGTCACCTAGGTATTCAGGAAAAGAAAGAACAATGGAAAAGAAAAAGAAAAAAAAAAGACATAACTAGGGCCCTTGGCTTTGCCTTGGGAGATCATATGATTTACCTGCCATGTGCTCAACATATCTATAATGTGGCCAGGGTGAGGGAAGGTCACCTACATATTTTCTTTCCTCTACAGAAAGTTGAAATAACCCTGATGTAATCAACAAGTCTGAATGGGTCTCACTTCTCTTTAAAGGCCCTTTGAGTCATTCACTCCTCTTGCTCAGTGATCAATAAAAATACTGCTTTCCTATTTCAAAACACAAGTTTCTTCACCACCAAGTTACAGATGTCTCTGTAAGTTTCCTGGAAAACTCAGTATACACTCCATGAGATCACTAATGAAAAAGAATCATATGCTGAAAAGACCCTCCCCACCCCATAACACACTTTTAACATTTGTCTTTTGTTTGAATACTTCCAGTCCAGTGAGGGGAAATAATCTACCTCCTTAGGTATCCCATTCCACTTTTTTCATCCCTTTCATTGTTAGAAAATCCTGCCCCTCTCCCCTTTATTAAAGCCTAAATTCACCTCTGTAATTTCTTTTTTTTTTTTTTTTTGCTTTTTGGAGGGCTATTGGGGTTAAGTAACTTGCCCAAGGTCACACGGCTAGGTTTTTGTTTGTGTGTGCGTTAAGTGTCTGAGGCCGGATCCGAACTCAGGTCCTTCTGACTCCAGGGCCGACGCTCTACTCACTGCGCCACCTAGCCGCCCCCCACCTCTGTAATTTCAATCCATTCCTCCTATTACTTCTGTCTGGGATCAGACTGAAGTCTAAGCCTCTTACACATACTGCTTTTCTAGTTCTAATGTCTCTCCTATCTTACTTAATTTGAATTAAACATCCCCATTTTCTTCCAGTGATCTTTATAAGGCATGAGCTCAAGGATCTTCATTTGGGTTACCCTCCTGTGGACATTCTCTTGCTTATTAACATACTTCATAAATTGTAGAATACAGGGCTAAAAGTACAATACTCCAGATATGGTCGGATTGTGGTGCATTTACTGTATCAGAACATTAAAGATTACTCTATATTAGTGTACTAAAGAGTTAATTTTTCCATTTTCCCTGCCTCCTAAGTTTTCCCCCCTAGGAAGTACCATAACATTGGGGAGAATCAAACTCTTTAAGTTTGAAAGTGAAAACAATCACTTAAAGATTTAAACTGGTAAATTTAAATTGTTGGATAAGGAGGGATGTGGTGAGTTGGAATCATGGAAGGAGTTAATGTGATTGAATGTTAACACAGGTGTTGGAAACAAGAAAAAGGATCCCTAAGCATTCAGTATACAGCATAAAATCAGAAATGAAAAATAAATGAAGTAAAAGCAAAGGGGATTTCAAATCCACTTTGTGAGGCTGCATCTGCTGTGACAGTTTATTAAGCTGCAAGGCTAGAGATCTTAAAAAAAAAAAAACTAAACAAAAGACCTACCTAAATATTTACTATAAGCCAAATGGAATTGTCACAGAGACTCAACTAAGAACTATCTAAAACAGAGCATTAGCATTTCAAAATGATAACATTACTTGATTGCTTCATTGAGTGAAAAGTTGAGAGAAATAAGAACAAACTGAATTCAGGTCCCTGGGTGGACTATGAAAGTAACGAGCAGTTAGAAGGAAGGAGATGCTACATACAGTCCGTGAATGAAAGAGAAAGAGGAATACAGTACCGATAGGATGCTGTCCAAAGATATTTTAGAAGTTAGCCTCAATCCCAGACCAGGTAAATCATTTACCAGGCTGGAGCTTCTCTTGGGAGGGACAGTGGAAAAGTTTGCCAATGAATTGAGATGACTTGATATTTCTAAACTAAAAGATATTTAAATTCAAGATCACATATTTTTATGTTGTTGTGTTCCTTTCAAATCTTGTTATAATTATTGGATATGACTTAATATTTTATTTTAATTTCCTAACTTTAGTTCTATCAATTAAAAATTTAAGTGCCTACTATGTGGCAGATGCTGTGTTAGGCACTGAGACTATAAAAGTCAAAATCAAATAATTCTTTGCCCCTAAGGAACTTACATTATGAAGTGAAGGACAGATCATTTATCTATCTGTCTATTTTATACATACATATATGCATATATAGACAACTTAGATATGTACTTGTGTATGTATGTATATATATATATATGTACATATATCTAGAGATAGTGATAGGTATATAGATATATGCATACATATACATATACAAAATAATTTCAGAAAATGCTAACAAATTGGTGACTTACCAAATTAGGATGTAATAATGAACATGAGCTGAGCATTGACGGAACTGAGTTTCCAGAGGTAAAAAATAGGAAGGATTACAATCTAGTCATAGTAGTCAATCTGTGAAAAGGCACAGGTGTGGAAGATGGAACGCAATGCACAGGAAAGATCAAATGGACCAATTTGACTGGATCATAAGTAACATGAGGGAAAATAAAGTATATTCAGCATTAGTTTGAGCCAGAATGTGAAGTACAAAGAGGATTTCATATTTGATACTTTAGGTAATCATAATAATGATAAAAAACACTTTGTAAATGTTAAGTAATTTAATCTTCATAGTGACTCTGTGATATAAGTGGTTATTATGTCCATCTTACAAATAAAGGAAGAAAGGTATAGGGAGCATATATGACTTGCCCAGCATCATATAGTCTATTCAGAAGGATTCACACCCAAGTCTTCTTAACTCTGAGTCCCATGCTCTCTCTATGAGGTCATCTAGTGGCCTGTAACAGAGAGCCACTGGATCTTGCATAGAGGCATAATAAGGTCAGAACTGTTATTCATTCCTTCCAATTCCTTGCAACAAGAGAATGATTGGACTAATGCTTTCCAGTTATACCATGCCCACTAAGGATAAGAAAAGTCCCTCATTCAATGTCATTAGCACAGAGGCAGAATGTCTAACTCACACAGGGTGCAGGACTCACAGTTTCTCCAGTCTCACTCTTCTTTCATTTCCAAACTCTTTGTACTAGTCACAGAGGAATTCAGTCTAGCTTGACCTGAAAGCTCACTGTCAATTCTCTGGGTCAAGGCCATACCTTTTCTTTTAGATGTTCAGTAACATGGTGACTAATATATCAATGCTAAGTAAGTAGCAGTGTGAGAACTCCTGTTGTGCAAATTTTCTCAACCAATTAAGATTGCTTCTTATCTACAACTTAGTAAATAAGTGTGCGTGTGTGTGTGTGTGTGTGCATGTGAATGGTGCCCACTCCTGTCCATGAGCATGTATGCCTGTATGCATTGGGAAGAAAAGTATTGCCTACCACATAAAGGTCAAAGTCCCCCAGGTCTAGCCAAATGCTATGTCCCTTCCACTTTGCTTTTATGCCACTCATCTCCATATGCATTGTGCATTTTTGGTGTTTCATTATTCACTGAAAAAATTTACCCTGTTACTCTTCAAAGTCCTCATTCATTTCAGACCCCATGTCTGGAATACCAACCTCCTTATTTCTCCATTTCCAGTTAATAAACTGGCCATTATATAAGACTCAACTCAGATCACCTTTTCTCACCCATGAGAACTTTCCTGATCTCTACATCTGTTGTACCTTGATTAATGCGAGCAATACCCAAGTAATAATTTTAGAATGGGCCTTTTTATTAAAACGCCATGTTGGCTGATCAGGCCACATGGCAGGCTGAGCAGTTACCACCACAAGTCTTAAGTAAAGCAATAGTAGTAGCAGCAGCCTGCAACAGCCCAGATCTGGGGCAGAACCTTAGCTTATAAATGGGGCCTTCTGTAAGCAGTGATTGGTCAGTACACATCTTGAAACTCCGGAGTCTGACGCAGAAGCCTTCCCATTTCTATGGAGGTGAGCTAAGCTGAAAGGGCAGAGACCCAGTGGGGGAGGGCGGAGCTGACCTGGCAGTCTACTCTCTTCCTTGGGGGGAGAAGGGGGGCAGCCAGGCACAACATATCCCCCTCCAATTTAGGAATATTTCATTTGTGAGACTTAGAAGTGAACTTTGTTGGCACCTTTCCATTAAAGTCCCTCTTTGTGGAGGGAGGGCTAAGGAAGAAACAGAGACAAATAGACAAGGAGACAGAGATACAGAGATGGAGACAAGAGAGGTACACAGAGACAGGGAGAGGTAAAGGAGACAGAGAGACATAGACAAGCCAATAGAAAAATAGAGATAGTGAGAAAGAGAAAGAGACAGAAATGTATGGACAGATACTGAGAAAATGAGAGAGACAGAAATAGAGAGAGAGAGAGAGAGAGAGAGACAGAGAGACAGAGAGACAGAGAGACAGACAGAGAGAGACAGAGAGAGAGAGAGAGAGAGAGAGAGAGAGAGAGAGAGAGAGAAAGAGAGAGAGAGAAAGGAGAGAGGAAGGGATAGAGAAAACAGAACATAGAAACAGTGACAGAAAGACAGAAATAGAGAGAGGGAAAGAAGGAAACAGAAAGCAGAGAAAGTAGAGAGAAGATTAAAATAGGTTTGTGGCTGTCCTTCATCACTGTTGGGTCCACAAGTTTATGCCACTCTGTCTCAGAATGCAATATATTCTAGCTTATTTTTATCTGGAAACAAAATCATTATAAAATCACTAACAGTTAAAATACAAAAGTTTAAAGAGAGCAAGATACTTCTGATGCCAGGTTATCAGGCAGGGGAGGGGAAGAAGTGAAAAATAAATTGATCATGCCTCAGTAGCAGGGACATTTAGGGAAACTGCAGAAGTTTGCCCAGGCAGATTTCTCCTTAATTAGATCAATGAGCCAGACAAAGCTCCAATTGCTGCTGCTTATTTTAGATTGTAATAGTCTTGTCTTTCAATTACTACAGGTTCTATTCTGATGCTAACAACTCTCCTTTTGTTTGAGGGGCTCAAAAGTTCACATACTTTCTTACATTCCTCATCTGCAGCATGCCCCAATCTTTCAGTCCTTCCCAGAGGGCACATTACACTTCCTAAAAGGGCTGCACAAATATTACTTCCTATTTTGCACTGTATCTATTTGTGTATATGTAGTTTCTTGTGCACTAGAGTTTAAGCTAATTATGGGAATGCCCCTTTCTTATTTAATATTTGCATCACCACCAGTATAATGCCAACAATAAAAGTGCCTTCTTTCTCTTCTTGGTACCACACTTTTAAGTTTGCAGGGAGGAGAGGCTGGGAGAAAGAGAAGAGAATAGGAGAAGAGATGAAAAACAAAGACAAAAGTAAGGTGGGGAGATTTTGAGTGTTTATCATTCCCAATACTTTTGGGCTGAGGCAAAGAAACCAATACCAACTATTAAACTGGTCAGGCTTTTTGGCCTGATACATAGTATTTACTGACCTAAATTAAGTTATTAATTTTAAGCCATGTGACTCTGAACTGGGGGGGAGTATGACATCCAAGGACCAGGATTGGAATAAAAAATTTCCAACCTTAAGACCTATTCTTATAATTATTAATCATTCAAATATCTGGTAAAAGGAGATGAACATTTGAAGTTCTGAATAATTTCAAGTTTATTCAAAGAATACATAGGAATAGACTATTTCAGAATTAACAACTTATGATGTTGGGACTTTAAAATAAAATAAAGGTCCTTACTCTATTTAGAAAGCTATGTAAATTTAAAAATATATATATTTAATATGTTGAATTTCGTTTTCGTTTTTCAAAAGTAGTTATTAGGTCAAAAAGGAAATCAGCGTGGTATCCAATGACTATGAACTATGCTCTTCCTAGAATACACTCTTTGATTGGCTTTGCCTATTTTTGTTTGTTTGTTTTGTTTTTTACTTACTGATTTTTTTTTAGATGGCCACTAGTCACAAAAGGAATATGGAGAAATTGTGTTCATTGACACAGAATGGAATAATTACCCAATTAAGTCATAACTGCAGGAAAATAGAAAAATTCATGAAATATGCATGTGAAACACATCTGAATATTTTCCAAGCTTCTGCTCTGTTGTTTTCATTTGCATCTGCATTTGAAAAGATATTGTGTTGCTGAAACAGATCGCCACATTAGACATGCCCACACAGCTGCTGAGCAAGTTATGTTTATTAAAACCGAAGGGTAGGTTGAACACATGGTCAACTTTTCTAATGGCATGGGAGCTGATGATAGGAAATATGTATTTGTGTTATACATTTTCTAATTCACACTTCATCTAGAAGGTGATTCTCACTACCTATTTAACAAGACAGGCAGTGGTCATAATTGTTGGAGAAATCATTCTGAGAATCGTAGCTGTAAAACATATCTTGAACTAGTTCTGTCTGTATATGTTCATAACCATGTGTGTTTCAATGTTACAACCCATCCTCTTGATTTACATTTTATATATACTGTTAATCTATATTTTATGGATATACTTCCAGTTTAAGCACTTATCATGATTTGCTCCAAACACAGTTCAAAATAGTCATATCTAGAAATGCTTTCTGGGTTTGGGCAAATCTGACAAATAGGCATCTTATCTGTTCCCCTTAAACCACCACCTATTTCAGACATTGTGGCCCATTCCTCTTTTTCTCAACATTCCAATTTTCTTTCTCTGTGACTTTTCATAGAGCAGTTATAGGGGGCGCTGAAAAGGGAAAAAATAGTTATTGGGAAACCACAACTTAAAGGAAGTAATTCCTGAGAGGTGGAGGAAAACTTTTACCATAGTTTAGAGACAGGGATATGTCATAGCACACTGAGGTTTACTTAAATTATATCAGGATTTCTTTCTTATCATTACAGAATCTTAGAATTGGAAGGAACTCCAGAGGTCATCTCCAGTCAATGCATGAACAGGATCCCTACTACAAAATAATTAACAAAATGTCATACAGTCTTGGCTTGAAGACTTTAAATGAAAGGAATTTGGTGCTACCTGTATTAGCCTATGTCAGGGATAGGGAGCCTGTGCCCTCAAGGCGACAGGTTCCCCACTCCTGGTCTATGTGGAGTAGAATTTTGAATTTTCAGGAAGTTTTTTTCATCTTGAATGAGAAAGATGAAAACTTTTCAGTCCATAAGTTTTATGGGAGCAAGCTAGAATTTCGGTTTCACCCATTCCCCCCCCCCCCCTTTACTATTGCCACATTAGCATTAGGTCCTGTCAGAGGTTTTTGACCTCCACCCTTGCTTCTGACCTTTTTCCCTTCCCTGCTTTAGCATCTACCAAATAAGGACATGAGCAATACCTTGGCTCCCTATCCTGCCTACCAGCCAATAGGAGATACTGGTGGGCTTCTTTGTTATCCTCCATTTGGTTAGATTTCAAGCCAAGACTGAGAGCCTGCCTCACAGCCAATAGGAGAAGGGACAACAGGGAGGGGGGAAGAGGACTTGACTTCATTAGGGTATAAATTCTTGTTGTCTTTTGTAGTATGCCTCATTATCCTAGTTCATACTAGTGGAAGGAACACCTTCTTCTAGTGAGAACTGAATAAACTGTTCCTTAAGATACCTCTGACTTTTAATTTTTCTGGGTAGAGGATTTTTGGGGTCTCCATGCCCCACACAATATAAAATTAATTTTACTTATTTGCAACTTCTGTACATTATTCTTAGTCAATTTTTTGGGATAGGAAGAATTCTGATTTTGAATATGGACCAGGAGGCCAAAAAACCTAAGCTGAAATCTGGTCTCAAATACTTGTGAACTGTGTGACCATAGGCAAGTCACATGACCCCAGTTTGATTCAATTATCCTCATCTACAAAATGAGGGTAATAATAGCACTACCTCCCATGGCTGTTGTGAGGATCAAATGAGATAACATTCATAAAGCACTTAGCACATTTATTGGCATTATTATCATTATCATTATTATTATTATTAATTATTCCCAGGACATTAGACCTCTTAATGTATCCTAACATTTCCTTAGTGTGTCTGGGTAACTTATTACACTGTTGGTTAAAGTGGCCTCTTAACTGAATGGGCATTACCTCATTCCAAGTGATTACATGAAAAGACCTTAGCTAAAGGCCAGGGTATCTTATTGCATCCTGGGTCACCTCCAGTCATCCTGATGAATATCTGGTCACTGGATCCAGATGGCTCCAGAGTAGAAAGTGAGGCTGGTGAACTTGCACAGCCCACCCTCACTCAAATCAAAGTCAACTGCAAGTCATGTCATCATTTCCCTGATATCATGGTTCTCTTCAAAAATGAAAAGCAAACACACGAGTCCCTTGAAATCTCCAAAATGTGTTTGTTTGTTTTTTTAGAGGGACTGCTATACAATCATGTTGCCTCCATGTTGTACTTATTGATTTTATTATAAACTCAGGTTTAAGATTATATTAAACCCTATTAAGCTTTATGTTCTTAGAGTCAGCACACTGGTCTAATCTTTCAAGATCTTTTTTTGAAACTCTACCCTTTAATGATTTTATTAACTAACTTTCCTAAATTTGTGTCATCTCTTCACTTAATAGATATATCTATACATTTATTAAAATCATTAATAAAAATACTAAACAAGACATGATCATACACAGATACCAAGTACATTTTGTAGAAGAGTTCCTACTAAGTTGACTTTGAACCATTAATGGCAATTTCTAGGTATGGACATTCAACCAATTGTCGGGTTATGTAATTGGGCCATCATCTAGCCTATATCTCTCCATCTTTTTTACAAGAATACCATGTTTTATGTAAGAATAACCTAATAACTCTATTGAAAACATTTTCAGTTCTTTTAATAGGGGATTACATACCACAGAATTAGTCCCATCATCCCCTGCCAGAATTTCTATAATTCTATAGTTTGTATTCATGTTCTCACACAAATTTGTTAGAGGGAGATCACTGAGTATGCTGCGGGACATCCTCAAGGACTTCTGATATCCCATGTATATTTTGTTGTTCATCAATTATGACTAGCTCTTGCTATGTCACAGGCTAATGCCTTTGTCTAGCATATATTTTCATAATGACATACAATAAAATATTTTGTTTTGCCTTTCTTTTTGTTAGTCCCCTTGCTTGTAATAGAATGCAGTCTGTTCAGGACATCGTTGCTTCTCTAAAATACCCTGTGGCTGATCTTCTAATCCAATTATTAGGTGACTGGAATTTTGCATGGTTCAGAGTAGGAAGAATATTGGAGAAGGGTTTTTACTTCATAAAGAAGACTATGATCATTAAAAATAACTTTATATTTGCTAAACACACTATAACTTGTTCTCTTCTTCCTTTTCCAATTGTGGATTTACCTTATGTAAGACCAAAACACATATGTACAGATATATAAATACATATAAAAATACACTTGTAGTTGCTTCATTCATTGTCCTTAAGAGTCAGACACCAGAACCCCTGAGCCAGATGAGGTCATTTTTGCTGATGCAACCTCATCTCTCACTATGGATTACTAAGTTTCTTCAGAAACACAGGGTGAGATTAGTTCATTGGGATTAAGTTGCAAGTCTACAGGAACCCAAATAATAATGTTTTTTTTTTTTACTTTGATATCATGAATTAATTTCCCTTAATTGCCTATATTAATTCATATGCTTCATTCATTTGAAGACTGATATTCAGTTCAAAATTCTATTATTTTTTCAACAACTCTGTATGCTTAATGATTCTAGTGCTATGACATGTTTATTTCTCCCCTCTGAGTTTTATCCTTAAATGCTCTTGGAATGATTTTAGTTAGTTGGCTCTCATAGTAAGCATTCTTTAAAGTGAACTTCCCTCCCTTGTTTCTTGCAGTTTTGTGAGGAGATATAGTTCGTAATCATTTTTCGTACTACTTGGTAAGATATTATAGATGACTAAATTCTAAATCAGTATTCTTCTTGAGTACCATATTTCTTCAGTTGTTGTGTAAAGAGGCTTTATATTCTTTTAAGTTCCTCTTCCGATTGGAAATTTAATTAATTAGTGAAATTAATGTATTAAACTGTCATAATCAGTGTCAATGTCTCTTCCTTATCAGTTTCCCATTTTTATTCAAATAACTTTGTGTCAATTTTGGCATTTATTTTTAAAAGTCTGTGGCATCACTGCGCATAGACAACTGATATAGGAATGAATTTCATGCCAGTAATGAGTAGTTTCCTATGAAAATAACAAGGCATCAAAAAGTATTAAGTGACAATTATGTGCCAGGCACTGGGGATACCAAGATAAAAATTAAACAATCACTACTCTCAATTCTATCAAAATTGTTAAATAAACAAATGATTTAAAATAGCTTTTTTTGTGAGTTATCTAGTGCTTACCATGACCAATCCAGAGAAATTATTTTCTCAAGGAAAGTATTTATGATGTATAAATGTAAGCCTTCTAGTCTACAAGTCTTTGGACTGAAGGAATTCTCCAAAGAATGTTCATACCTTCTCATTCTCTACAACAGATAATGCTACATGAGAGCTCCATTTTTTTTCCAGGTGGTCTTTTCACAAAACATAGATAGATAGATAGATAGATAGATAGATAGATAGATAGATAGATAGATAGATATCTTGATATATTATTTTTATCTGTGTTCCAGAGCTAAATTCCAAATGCATTCATGGGTCTTGTTTTTGGATACTACTAAAATGAACTTTACATATTCCTTTGTATGCTTCTCCAGGGAAAAACATGTGAACCATAATATGAACCAAAATTCCATTTTGTTATAATTTCCTTTGGTCCTCTGCTTTGCTAACGAGTGAGGATGCCAAGATTGATACAATTCAGTCATTTAAACAGTATATACACTTCCTGGTCAATGAGCAATGATGGCATATTTAGAGGACCAAAGCTAAATTAATGTTTAGAGATGGTCTAAAACCTGAGACATTTAACAGCTCTTCTCTTTCTTTCCACTTCTGCCAACAACACTGTAGCAACAAAAGGGACCAAATAGAACTAAGGGGCATACTGTAATTTTCATTTCATGGGTTGCCACAGCCAAGGAATTCATGGCATAGTGAACACCCTCCTCATGATAAGCCCTTCTGTACTTATATAGGCTGGTTGTACAAAAATTGACAGTATTTTGGAAGTACCATATCTGAAGCTTTAACAACATGGTATAACCTTGCCAGTACTAAGCTGTGCATGGCATAACTCTCAGGAATCCAAGGCAACCTCCATGTTGTAATGTAAGCTTTTGAGAAGAAAACACAGAGGCTGTTAAAGCCAAGCTTCAAAATGAATGAATTAAATAAACATTTATTATGGGTCTGTTATATTCAAAGAACTATGCTAAGCACCAAGATGACAAATAGAAAATAAGACAGTACTAGCTCTCAAAAAATTCACATTTCAATGAGAGACAGAATCTCTCTTTCTCTCTCTCTCTCTCTCTCTCTCTCTCTCTCTATATATATATATATATATACATATATAAAATATATATATATATGGAGAGACAGAGAGTGATATATTTGTGTATATCCATATATGTATATATGTTTATATACCTACACATATACACACATGTTTATATGCTACATAGAGTATAATATGTAATCATATATTACATATTGTGTGTGAGTGTCTGTGGCAACAGCAAAAGTCTCATGGTCTTTAGGATGCAGGAGTAAATTAGATGGCGATATATCTACTTCAATGCCATTTTTACTGATAAAATCTTATCAGTTTCTGATGTTGAACCATTTCAAAATGCTAATGATTTTAGAGAAAAAAATTTTATTTTTTTGTTTCTTCAGTATGTGTGACTATAACACCTGCAGGAGTAGTTGCCCAGCTACATGTCCCTAGGATTGCTTTTTGCTGGTCCTAAAGTTCTTGGTTTTAAGATTCTGGACTGTCACCATCAGGAAGATGGTGGTCAAGTTGTTGGTGGTGTCACTTGCCTGAGCCATATAGTCTTCCTTTTTTCCCTCAGGGTGCCATGCTACCTCAATTAAGCTGACCTGCTAGCACTCAGATCTACATTTGATTGGCAGTTGGTGAGAACGGATGGCCCCTTCTTCATAAAAGCTGTTTCACTGTCTAATTGTTGTGATGATTGTCCTGGAAGTCAAGAAAGTGCTCTTATATATGCTGTCAATTTTCCTTTTGATGACAATTGGTCAATGAATGATGCTGGTGGTGAAGAGGAAAGTGGTCCTTGCATAAATATTACATCAGCAATGACTGAATAAAATTAGACTGAATGATTCCTTAAGGTTCCTTCCAACTCTGAATCACAATACCATTGAAATCATTATTTTTCAATTTACATTATATGTAAAGAATTAGTTTATATTTATATATTTCTTGGTTTACAAAGTGGTCTGTTTTTCCCACAACTACCTGAGTGAATTTCAATATTCTGATTTTACAGAGAAATAGCATGAAGATCAAGAGATTAAGTGATTAGCTCACAGTCACAGGACTGATATATCTATATCTATATTGATATCTGTATGTGTGTGTGTGTTGTATTGATGGTCAAACCCATGTCTGCTAAGTCCAAATTCAACAATCTTTCAGTTCTTTCATAGTTCTCAATTGATAAATCCAAGAGGACACATCTTGGAAAAGTAAATAACACAATGTTCAGTACAGAATTGACTCCTTTTCATCTCGTTTCTTCTTTCCCTGTAATATAGTAGCATATCTTCTACAATAATATATAGTCATGTGAATGAACAGTTGATGGGCAGAGGCATCTAAGTAGATGTTAATGGTGAAAAAAAATCATTATTTTATTTCATGCACCGAGTCACAGTGGAAAATATTTTTAGTCTTTTGAAGTGTTTTTTCCCCTCTTGACTAATTATCAAGTAGCTGACTGATTGCCGATGATTGATGACTGATGAGCAGAAGGTTCTACAGGTATTAATAGTTTGGTTAATGTAAGTGGTTCAGAGGGAAGGAACAGCAGTTGGTGAAGTGGGTTGAGCTATTGAAGATTGTCTCAAAGGTGGTAATTTGAAGGGCGGGATGTGGGTGTGTAGAAATTGTGTGATAAACTGAAGAAAGCTAACCCTATAAATTATTTTGTATTACTAATAATAATATAGTTATGTTTCTGACCATGAAGCATGAAAAGTTCCCTTTAATTTTAAAGTCTAACAAGCCAAAGGGGCAATAAAATTTAGTTTCACTCAAGAAAGATACTAAGTGATTGCTATTTGTCAGACTGTGCTAGGTGTTGGGGATGCAAAGATTAATGGAACAATGACCCTTTCCTTTAAAGAGTTTACATTCTCCTTGGGGATTCAGTATGCAGAAGTATGGAAATATAAATTATGCAAAGTAATTTCAAAAGTAGAGAGAATATAAGTGGAGTACTATAGGTGACAGAAATATTTTGAAAGATGCTAGCAAGTAATAAGGAGGAAATATAGAGTATTCTATTGAATATGTGAAGCCTTTACAAAGACAGGGAAGCAGGAGATAGAACGTTATGGGAGACTAGACTGAACTTTGCCATCTATCTATCTATCTGGCAGGTATATACGGATAGATAGATAGATAGATAGATAGATAGATAGATAGATATAGATATAGACATAAATTAAACAAAGGCTGCATCCCAAAAGAAGGCATTATTAAAAGAAGAACTTGAACCTGAGAACATGCAAGGGCATTTACATTAGTAGACTGTGCTTTGGGATAGGAACAACAATGTGTGTCTGTGGGTAAGAATTTAAAAATGCTTATTTTTCTTTTAAACATGATGCTGTAACGTTTCCATGTATTCACACCTCATTTTTATGAACTTCTGCAAACAATTTGTCCCATGAACATTTAATTGAACTGCTCTGTATTTTTTCTTCCATTCCCTAAATCAACTGTCTTATCAAATTTCTTCCCAGTCCCTTGGACCTTTACTGTATGACCTTCTTTATCTTCCCTCATCAGTTCCTCTTTAAGCCTCTCTATCTGAATTTAAATCAACTTTGAAAATGCATGTCCTCCCCTCCCTTTTTATTTGTCCTCCCACAAACTGCTTGGTTTTGGTTTTTCTTTCAACTTTACTGTACCAGACTGGATTAGTAGGAAAATTGCAGAATTTCCCCTTTTCCCCATCCCTAGAAGCCCAACTTCAATGCAACCCCTTATGCAGCTTTTCCTGATCACATCAGCTATACATGACCTTTTTCAGGTGACCTAAAAACAAACTTTGCTTTGCAACTTTCTAATTCCTCAGTATATAGTGCTGTGTGTTAAAATTATATGTTGTTTTCTTATTTGCAAACAGACTAAATTCCCTGAGGATCAGAACCATGGCTTATGCAAACTTTTCACCATCAGATTGCACATTGGTCTATACAGATATATGTTTGTTGAACAAAGTAATGAAGGAATAAAAAATACAGTCTCTCTTTACTAATTTCCCTGTATTCATTACTGACTTGAGGAGGTTAAAGCAATAATTGACTCATACAGTCATAATTAGAGGGGTTCCTGGAATTTTGGTCTAGGGAACAGACATCTCTCTATGGTTCCCCAGTTCACCTGCACTACACCCTTTTGGTCATCTATCAAATATGCCATATAACATGATTTTTCACATTTCCTTAGGTTGCCTCATTCTATCAAACTCTTTGAAGGTTTCATTACTCTCACTTCGCTCTGCTGTGGCCTGCATCTACCCACTCCTAGTGCATAATAATGCTGGGTCCCAGAATCACTGCTACATGGGATCCCTAGAATGATAGTGACTGATAGTGATAGTGGCTTATGTCAAGCAATGTGGTTTTCTAAGAAAGGATGCTGAGGTTTTCCATGGTGCAAATGAGCTACCCTAATCTTACTGTGATGCTGATCCTTCACCCTTAGCAGCAGGGGCCTCAAGTGATGTAGAGTTTCCATCTCTCTTCCCCATAGCTACTTTCTCAGCTAATATGCCCCAGGTGCCATAATTTCAAAGTATTTCTGGGATGACATGTTAAAATACAGATTTATCTATTTGAGATATCTACTTTAGGCATAAAGGATAGGAAATCCTCAGCCACAGAAAGTAGTACTCTACTAGTCTTAGTGGCCTCAACATTGAGATAGCTTCCTGGATTTTACCCAACTGAGTTTCTAGAATAAGTGAATGTAAGAGTTATATTTGATCTGAGTTCAAATCTGGCCTCAGAATCTTGACATACTTACTAGCCGTGTAACCTTGGGCAAGTCACTTAACCCTAATTGCCCTCCAAAAAACAACAACAACAAAAGAATTATATTTGATGCTTTCCTTTTGACATAATCAATTCCCTAATTCTCTCTACTTCAACAATTATTGATTATATCCACCAAAACTAAAATCACAAGAAGGCTAAAAAACCTCATAGGCCTATGCTAAATTGTAACTTCCTCTGCTTGATCTACTGCCTTTGGCTAGTATTAGGAACCATTTATTTATATATTAGGAACCAAATTTTAATCTATTTAATTTTTATCTCCTTGTTCAAGCTCATCTTTATTACAAGATCTTCCAGAATCTATTTTTGGTTTAGCTATTTTAGTTCTTAAATAAGGTATTAACAGAACCATGCTAAGGAATTTCTATGACCAATGTAAGAAACAAAACTTGCCCTGGGGGACACTGAACCAAAGGTACTCTCAGTTGAGGGTTTGGCAAAGATCCAAGGAACAATAGGAAAGATTGTTATTGGGAATATAACCAGTGGGTTGAAAGGAAAAAGGCAAAACTATATCTTATACTACCACCTGGTAGCTTCTAATTTTAATAACTGTATTTTTGTTATATAGGTGCTGTTATTTCCACACTGCTGAAGAACTATAAGTATGGCCACTGTAATAACTTGACACCATCTAAATTGAGTATACTAGGACAAAGCCTGGTGGTCCAACACTCTTTGTGACTTTCAGTCCTCATTAGGGCTGTCTTATACACTTTCCTCCCTCTTCTTTTCTCTGTTCTCTCTCTCTCTCCCTATAATTTCCTTCATGTTTCCAAAATCAGTGCTTGGAATTTACTAAATTTATATTAATTAAATATTACTAAATTTATTTAATATTAGTGCTTTATTTTCTTTTCTTTTCTTTCTTTGTCAACTTTATTTCAAGGAATAATTGCTTTACTGGAATTAACAGGAAGTTAGGAAGACCTGGGTCACATTTAGCCTGAGATACTTACCAGCTTTGTAACCTTGGATAAGTCCCTTAACTGTTTGCCTAAGTTCCTTCATCTATAAAATGGAGATAAAAATAGGGTTGTCATGGGGATTAAATGACATTGTATTTGGAAGATATTAAGCACAGTGCTTAGCAGATAGTAAGCTATATGTTGTTATTATTACTTTTTAAATTTTTATTATTATGTGTAAAGAATGTCAAGGGAGTACAAGTAATGGATGACAAAGTGCTTCCCCTTGTATTATTTCAAATACAGTTTCCTCAGTCATTTGGATACCCACAAATTGCTCTCTCTTCCAGCAGCAAACACACTTGTTCTAACATTTCTTCTGTTAAAAAGTTCCAAAAAATTGGGAATTTTTTTGGGGGGAGGGAGTTGCAATAAAGGGTATTTTCAACCACTCTCTTAACTGGCTAAGCCTCTCCTTTGGAATACTTACTTCACTCCAATCAGGTGAATCTTTATCCATTCATGGTCAAATCTATGACATTTTACTTATGTTATATTTTTCTTTGAACAATATTTTAGTTTCTCCTAATTTCATGCAAAAACAATTTTAACATTCCACTTTTAAAAAAATTTTGAGTTCCAAATTCTCTCCTCATCTTCCTCACCCTCTCAAGGAGAAGGTAAGTAATTTGATATAGTTTGTATACGTGCAATCATGAAAAACATATTTCCATATTAGTCGTGTTGTGAAAGAAAACAGAAATCACACACACACACACACACACACCATCAACTGAAAAATAGTATGCTTTGTTCTACATTCAGACATCATTAATTATTTCTCTGGAGGTGGACAGTACTTTTCATGATTAATCTTTTGGAATTAGCTTAGATCATTGTGTTGCTGAAAATAGGTAAGTAATTCACAGCTGATCATTATATACAATACTGCTCTTACTGCATACAATGTTCTCCTACTCACTAATAATTGTATCAATTTGTTTAAGATTTTCCAGGTTTTTCTGGAATCATCCCGGTTATCATTTGATATAACAAAATAGCATTCTATTATACCATATATCACAACTTGCTCTACCATTCCCCCAATGGTTCCTTAATTCTTTGCCATCACCAAAAGCAACTGTTATATTTTTGTATAAATATGTCATTTTCCTTTTTAAAAAAAGCTAGTTTTATTTCTGGGTCAAAGTGTTTGCGCAGTTGTTGGTGTTTTTTGTTTTTTGTTTTTAACACTAGGCAGAGTTGCACATTGTTGTCCAGAATGGAGAATCCCAGCTTTCTGCTTTCTTTTTCATCTTCATTACATTGGTTTTGCTTGTGCAAAGCCTTTTTTAAATTTGATGTAGTCAAAATTATCCTTTTTATATCTTGTAATGTTTTCTACCATTCGTTTGGTCATAAATTCTTCCATTGTCCATAGATATGAGAAGTAAACTATTCCATGTTCCCCTAATTTAGTTTTGACATCAATCTTTATGTCTAAATAAATGGACCCATTTTGAATTTATCTTGGTTTATGGTGTGATGGTCTATACCTAGTTTCTGTCATACGATTTTCCAGTTTTCCCAGGAGGTTTTGTCAAATGGTGAGTTCTTGTCTTGGATTTTTACACTGATAAAACACTAGATTACTATGGCTTTCTGCTACTGTGTATATTAATTACTTTATTCCCCTGATCCATGACTCAATTTCTTAACCAGTAACAGATTGTTTTGATGTTCACTACTTTATAATACATTTTGAGGTCTAGTATTGTTAGGCCATCTTTCTTCAATTTTTTTCCTATTAATTCCCTTTATAGTCTTGATCTTTATTTTCTTCCAGATGACTTTTGTCAGTATTTTTTTCTGTTTTTGTTATATCATTTTAGTTGTGTCCAAATCTGTGTGATTCCATTTGGGGTTTTCCTGGCAAAGACACTTAAGTGTTTGGCCATTTCCTTCTCTGGCTCATTTTACAGAGGAGATACTGAGAGAAGCAGAGTTCAGTTACTTGTCCAGGTTCACACAGCTAGTAAGGGCCTAAAGGCATATTTGCACTCATGAAAATGAGCCTTCCTCATATGAAGCCCAATGCTCTATCCACTGTATCACTTGGCTGCCCATTTCTTTCCATGCTTTCCAACATTTTTGCTCATCATTTTTTTTCTTGCAACATAGTAAAGTTCCATTAAATTCATGTATCATAATTTCTTTCTCATTCCCCAATTAATGAAAGCTCACTTTTTTTTCTGTTTGCTATCACAAAAAGTACCATTATAAATAATTTGGTCCATATTGGGACTTTCTTTTTATAAATTACTTTCTAGGGGTATACTCCTAGTTATGCAATATTTGGATTAAAATGTTTGGAGACTTTAGCCATTGTATTTGAATAATGTCAAATTTCTTTCTAGTAGGGTTACACAGATTCAGAAATCTACCATCACTTCACCTGTGTGTCCATCTTCCACCACCCTTTCAACAATGACTTTATCTTTTGTTAGTTTTTAAAATTTGCTCTATAAGAAGTGAAAACTCAGAGTCGTTCTAAATTTATTTTTATTTGGAGTATTATTTCATGTGGCTATAAATAGTCTTTTGAATGTTGTTTGCTCATATCCTTCAACTATTCATCTATTGGGGAATAATTGTTGGTATTATATGTCTGCTAATTGCCCATATGTCCTTACTGCACAAATTTGATTAAAAAAATTACCACTTCCCTTGTCATTCCAGATGCATCAATTTTCTTGTGCATAAACATTTTAATTTTATGGAATCAAATGTGTCAGTTTTACCATTAGTATTGCCTCTATATTTTATTTAAGTATTCACCTACCTATTGCTCTGAAAAGCATATTAAGGGCTTCTCTTCTAGTTTTCATGTTGTGATCTTTAATATTTATTTTCATATCTATTTTGAGTTTATTGTAGAATATGACGTAAATTATTGGTATAAGACTCAATTTTGCCAGCCTACTTTCCGGTATCCCCAGTAATTCTTATAAAAGAGAGAGTTATTTCCTAGGTAATTTATGTTTTAGAATTATTAATTCCACTGGTTCTGATTCACCATTTTCTATTTCATTGTACTGATCTACAATACCAAATGGTTTTAATTATTGATGGTTTGTAGTATAATTTGGGGTCTGGAAATGTTCTTCCCTAACACTTTTTTTTTCATTTTTCCCTTGATTAGCTAGATATTATCTTTCTCCAAATGAAACCTACCACCTAATAAAAATACAATAAAAGATATATGTTTGTTTAGCTAATTGCACAGTTCTAGCAGTCAGCCATGGAATAGTGCTAAGAGGACAGTGCTATGTACTATGAATTAGAATGACAAGGATTCAACTGTTGCCCATGATATATTAACAAGTCAATTAAGATGTCACTGTACCTGTCCCAAAAAACTATAGACAAGTTACAGATCAGCACAATTAGAAGGAATCCTAATACCCAGAGATCCTGATAATGATGACATATATGAAACTTGAGGGATATTAGAAATTTCAAGAGTCAGATTAAAGAAGGGAGCTCATTCCTAATATAAAGGACATTTTGTATCAATGCCCAGGGAGACAATAGAGGAAGTTTCATGTATAGGGAACCATAAGTAAGTCAGTTTTGTTGGAGCACAGAGGGTATGAAGGGAAGTAATGTAAAATCAGTCTAGAAAGGTAGGATTGGCAGGTGATGTGAAGTTCTTGACTTAATATCTTTAATTATTTTTAACTACAAATAAGTCAATTATGTCAACTGAAGTGGAATCTTCTTCATGAGGTCTTTCCAGCTTCTCCTAGTTATTAACTATTAGTGCGAACTCTGTTCATTTATCTATGAACATGTTGTATTTTGCCACCTCTCATCCCCCAATAAAGTCTAAGCTCACTGAATCAGGAACTCTATCACATTTGTATTTGTATCTCAAGGGTCCCATTCAGTGAATGATATGTAAAGAGTAGGCTATTAATTATGTTTTTGCTTGTTTGATTCATTTTCTTCATCTGAAAATTAGGGCATTGGACTATACAATCTGTAAGGTCTTTTCAGTATCTAACAGTCTATGATTCTATGAATCACAACATTTAAATACATTGCATACATATCATTTAGCTTCTAGTATACATAATGAAAAACAAAAAAAAATAACAATCCAGCAAAAAGTTGATACATTGAACATATGATGATGTTATATTTTAAGAAAATGGAAATTTCAGCTTGGAATTAAAATAAGAAAATATTGGAATCTCTCACTTTTAAATTAATGCATAACACAAACAAGAAAAAAGATTATAACAACTTATGCACCATAATAAAATAACCAGACACTGTAATCTTTATTCTGTCTTTCAGATTCCATTAGCACAATACCGTCTCTCCATCTGAGACCTCATGTATAAATTTTAAATTATCTGGAGCCTATTTTTAAACTTGAATTCTTCACAATAATATGTGGTCACTGAAAAAAATGGGGCAGTATAAAAGTTGAGTTATTTAGTGGTTGGATGAATAGTCTAGTCATAGGCTAGTCAGATGAGGAAATCCAGTCAGAACTAAGGGTTCAGTCTACAGTGAAGAAGCAGACAAGGTTTGAGATGTACAATGATGAAACCATGATATGACCAAGTGGGGATGATCCAAGTTCATGTAAAAGTGTTGAAATAGGAACATATATAGAAGTTACACAGAGTCTGATTACAGTGTGATTAAAAAAAATTCTAATTTTAAATTTCTGTCACAAAGTGAAATGAACAGACCAAAAAATACTGAATATACTCCTCTACCATTGGTGATGGGGCTTCTTTAGGTAATGGATGGATGAATAGTTTTGGGGGCATTACAGAGAAGGGAGTATTCTTTTGGCATGTTTGGACTAGATGTCATTATATTTTGCTACTAACACTGAAATTCTGAGATTTTGATACCCTTTGCTGATACTGGAGAAAGGAAGGAAAAAAAAACCTATCAGAAGATTGGGTGGAATGGTTTTGCTCATTTATTGGGTACAGGAGGGAAGTGAGAATTTGATAATGTGGCATAATGCCGATGATGATGGTGGTGGTGCTGCTGTTGCTGCTGATGGTGATAAGGTTGGTAGTGTCAATATATGTAGTCACTGGATTGGCAGCATTACATGGTGAAAAGAGACCTTCTCTTGAAGACAGGAAGAGATAGGTTCAAATTCTATCCCTAATATATAATGGAAAAATCACTTAATCTTTCACTGCTCTATGCAACTTGATAAGGCTAAAATGTGCAAAGAAGTTGACAGTGTGCATTGGTAGAAGAATTTTCTAAAGGGAATCCTCCTTTGTCCATGAAATTCCAGATCTAGTCTCTATCTCTATCAGTATATAATAAACTATCATTATAGATATTCTGAAGTATAAGAAGAAAAAAAAACTTTATGATACTTTGTTGAGGGAATCACTAAAAATTCAGGTTCTTAGAATTCCTGGGCTTCATAAATCTAATTTTATGAAAGGGTACAACTAATTCTAATTAAATGCAATAAGATAAAATCAGATTAGGCTATTGAAAATTATTGACTACAAAGACTAAAATTCTAATATTAAATTATCCACAAGCCTGTGCCAAAATCTAGACAACTGTTACTAACTTAATACCGTTTCTTTTTTATAAATTGTATTCTTTCTAAAATCACTTTGTAAGTAATGAAGGTCATCTGTCCAGAGTTAATGGAATGGTTTTCATCCAGTATAATTTACATATATTGCCTTTCTTTTTTCTTGCTGCATTTC
This sequence comes from Gymnobelideus leadbeateri, assembly GCA_011680675.1. NCBI lineage: Eukaryota > Metazoa > Chordata > Mammalia > Diprotodontia > Petauridae > Gymnobelideus > Gymnobelideus leadbeateri. Next base: position 14,471 of record WOXC01002178.1, on the reverse strand, counting down.
TGACTCCACTTGGCCAAATCTTGAAAGCCATTCATGTTTCCCAATCAAAATGACTGATTATGTAGATATGAATTAGATTGGGGGTAATGAGGTTTAACTCATAAAAATCTTAGATGTAGACTAACTGCAAACCATATCACACAGTAAAAACATTTAAAACTGCCTTTGTTTTGGTCATGGTACTGGCTAACAGAATGAACAAATTAGTAAATAAATAGGTCTATGTACAGGTTTGCAAAAAGATGTCAATATGAGTTGATTAGCAAGTTTTTCATCAATGGATAGGAAAGACTACTGACATCTATTTTTTTATCTGGATGTATTTCCAAGTCCTCTTCTGAGCATCCAGAACCATGAATATTCCAGGCTCAGAAACTTCACATTTCTGAAGTTTGTACTGAAATTTACAGTGAAAGCATGAAAGCTGCCAGATGCATCAGACCTTAGCCCTTCTATTTCAGAATTCAAATATAGGGGAAAGGACTCTAATTGGTATCAGAAGATTTACTTTCGAATTCCATTTTTTATTATTTGTGTGACCTTAGGTCAGTTCCTTAAGTTTGTTTCCTCCTTAAGCTCAGTGTCCTCATTGAGAAAATTGATTCAATAATACTTATGCTATTTGAAGGGTTGTTGTGTAAGAGTATAATGAAATTACAAATACAAAGCATTTAATTTTTTAAATTTTTTTTGTTTGTTTTCTGGAGAGGCAATTAAAGTTAAGTGACTTGCCCAACGTCATAGCACTTTTAATTTTTAAAGTAAATTTCAGAAATAGGATTGAACCTAGATACAAAATCATCATCTGATATTTAAAACACTACACACTATTACTCCCACCTAACATTTCCAGGAATAGCGAAGAGATTTGAACTGTAATTTCATTTCCTTAGGAAACTCCCAGTTGAGAACATTATATCAATGCAAGTTGGTTAGTTAAGGACCTTGCCAAGATTAAATCACCAGTATTTGTTGAAGATTAAACTAAAACACAAGTCTTCTTATATCTGAGGCCAGAACATGCTACCTCTGACTTTTTTGCTCATTCACTTATTTTCTGTTCTAGTAAAAATTGCCTACAAACTGTTCTCTATACATAACTCTGTATATTTCCAGAATATGACATATACTCATGTTTATAACTGATTCCTTTTACCCCCATGCAATAAAATCTATTTCTTTTTAAAAAATTTGGAAGATGCCACTTGCCATAAGGGGACTCTCAAGACCTCTCCCAGATGTCAGTACTCCCTTCCCTAAGAAATAATATGGTACTTTGTACACATTTTGAATGTATCTGTGAACATGTTGTATCACCCCAGTAGAATGTATATTTATCATTCTAAGAGACTGTTTAGGTTTTTTTTTTTTTTTTTAGTACTCAGGATGTAACCTAATAATTCAGGATGTATTTTTGAATGCCCAGAACATAATAGGTGCTTAAAAAGTTTTCTTGAATTAAACTTGTTCTTGCTCCCTCCAACAGAATTTTATTTTCACTTTTGATCTGTTGAAAGGTATTTTTTTACAATTTGGGCTTTTCATTATGAATCAGGTCTTCTAGTAACCTGGTTCACAACTGGGGACACCCACTGAAACATTTAGTATAACCAATCTTTAGTGCAAAGATTTTATTCACCTTTCCTTTCAAATCTTTAATGAATCTAAGAGCTCAGCAAGTAATGAAGATTAAGTGTCAGCTTATCATATACACCTTTTTTTATGCTTTATTAACTTCTGGTTCACATCATTTCTGTCAGATTTTGAGTTACAAATTTTCTCCCCATTTTCCCCCTACCCACCACCCAAATTATCAGTCCTACTGGATATCCCCTCCTTCAATCTGCTTTCTCCCATATCTTGTCCCATATCCCCTTCGACTTTTCCAGTAGGGCATGGTGGATGTCTATGTGCCAGTGACTGTATATCTTATTTCCCAATTGCATGTAAAATAGTATTAACTATATATGTGTGTGTGTGTGTGTGTGTGTGTGTGTGTGTATTCATATTTTAAATATTTGGTTTTAAAACTTTGAATTCCAGATTCATTCCCTTCGTCCCTTGTCACCCACCCTTACTGGGAAGATAAGCAATTCAGTATAGGTTGTACATGTGTAGCTATGCAAAATATTACCATAGTAGATATATTGTAATAGACTGACTATATTTCCCTCCATCCTATTCCACCTACCACTTGTTCTATTCCCTACTTTGATCCTATCCCTTTACAAAAGTGGGTGCTTCCAACTTCCCTCCCCACCGGCCTGCCCTCCATTCCATCATCCCCATCATCCGCTTCCCCCTACTCTCCTGTAGGTGAGATATCCTATTTAGTGTGTATGTCATTCCCTTCCTGAGTCAAATTCAATGAGAATAAGGTTGACCCATTCCCTTTTGCCTTCCTGTTCTTCCCCTCCATTGTAACCATTTTCCCTTGCCTATTCTATATGACATAGTTTACCCCATTCTGTCTCTCCCCATCTCCTCTCATATTCCTTTCTCACCTCTTAATTTCACCTTTTAGGTATTATCCCTTCCTATTAAGTTGGTTCTGTGCCCTCTATCTATGTGTACCTGTAAACATATATACACACATTCACTTATGTATTCATACACCCATATACCCTCCTATATAGACATTCCCTTCAACTGTTTTCATTCTGAGAAAAGTTTCATCAGTTACAATTATCATTTTTCCATGTAGCAAAGTAAATAGTTCAACTTTTAAAAGTTCCTTATGATTTCTTTTCCCTGTTTACCTTCTCATGCTTCTCTTGCTTCTTGTATCTGAATGTCAAATTTTCTATTCAACTCTGTTTTTTTTTCATCCAGAATACTTGAAAGTCCTCTATTCCACTGAATGACCATATTTTCCCATGACACATAATACTCAGTTTTGCTGGGTAGGTGATTCTTGGTTTTAATCCCAGCTCTTTTGCCCTCTGCAATATCATATTCCAAGCCCTCCAATCCCTCAGTGTAGAAGCTGTCAGATCCTGTTATCTTAATTGTGTTTCCACAATATTCAAATTGTTTGTAATATTCACTTGTAATATTCTCTCCTTGATCTTGGAATTTTGGAACCTGGCTATAATATTCCTAGGAGTTTTCTTTTTGGTATCTTTTTCAGGAGGTGATTGGTATATTCTTTCAACCTCTATTTTGCCCTCTGGTTCTAAAACATCAGGGCAATTTTCCTTGAGGATTTCTTGGAGGATGACTTATAGGTTCTTTCTTTGATCATGATTTTCAGGTAGTCTAGTAATTTTTGTTTTTTATTTTTGTTTTCTGTTTGTTTGTTTGTTTGCTTTTTGGAGGGCAATTGGGGTTAAGTAACTTGCCCAAGGTCACATAGCTAGGTTTTTGTTTGTGTGTGTTAAGTGCCTGAGGCTGGATCTGAACTCAGGTCCTTCTGACCCCAGGGCTGGCACTCTACTCATTGTGCAACCTAGCTGTCCCCTAGTCCAGTAATTTTTAAATTATCTCTCATGGATCTGTTTTCCAGGTCAGTGGTTTTTCCCATGAGATATTTCACATTGCCTTCTATTCTTTCATTTGTTTGGATCTGTTTAACAGCATCTTGATTTCTCATAAAGTCACTAGCTTCCATTTACTCCAATCTAATTCTGAAGGAATGAATCTCCTCAGTGAGCTTTTGAAATTCTTTTTCCATCTGGCAAATTTAGCTTTTTAAGTCATTCTTCTCCTCATTGCCTTTCTGAGGCTTTTTTGCTATTTGAGTTAGTTTATTTTTTTTGACAGTTGTCCATTTTTATTGCATATGCCAAACAGAAGGGCACGTGTACAGAGGAGATTGGGGAGGATCATTTTTTAGTCTCCTCCTCTTTGGACAAAGTCTTGATGATCTCCTCTTTCTTAGCCTGCAGATGCTCTTCCCAATGCTTTCATGCTTCTTTAATCTTAGACCTTCGAGCTTCAGCCTGGTCAGCCAAAAGCTTCTTCTGGACCTTGTCTGCCTTTAGTTTATGAATGTGCTCCATCATGATTCACTAATTCTTGAACACATTTCCCTTCACCTTCAAGTACAGGCTGTGGTACATGTGACAGTCAATCTTTTTAGATTCATGGTATCTTTGAAGCAGACAGCAAAGAATCCTCATTTGTCTCATCCAGGTCACCTTCTCAGGCATATGAATATTGGCAGTACCCTTTTTCTTACCAATACCCATGTGCCTGCCCTTCCTTTGAGCCAGAGTATTTTTTTCAGATTTGACACGAGAGTGCACAGTAACGGGCTTCCAGATGATAAGCCAATCCTTAATCAGCTTCTGGATATCCAGGTGGGAATTGGCATTGGCAATTGCATTGGTTTCATTGGGGTCAAGCCATACCTTCTTCTTTCCACATCAAAGGACTCTAGAGGCAAGCCTCTTCTGAAGCCTGAGCATACTCATGGCTGCGGAAAAGGAAAGGAGAGAAGAGTTAGTCTATTTTAAAAGGTGTTATTTTCCTCAGTCAGGCTGTTGACTCTCATTTCATAATTTTCTTGCATTATTTTAATTTCTCTTCCTAATTTTTCCTCCACTTCTCTTATTTGCTTCTTAAGGTCCTCTATGGCCTGTAAATATCTCGTATTTTTCTTTGAAGCTTTTGGTGCAGGAGTTCTGACTTCACTGTCTTCCTCCTATTCCATGTTTTGATCCTTTTTGTAGCCAAAATAGGAGTGAAAAGTTTAGTTGCTCTGTTTTTTTTTACTTCCTTTGCCTGCTCATGTCACCATTCAATCACTTGACACCTGAGCTTTTTGCCACAGTAGGACTCTGCCACCAGACAGGGGAGCTTCTTTCCCAAATACTGGGGTTTTCTCAGCTGCTGAAGGTGTTAGTTAGGTGTCCTCTCTGAAGCCTCCACATGCTCTGGCAAGCTGTTCACATACCCTAGGACCTCCACCCTAAACTACAATCCAGATCCAAGCAGGTTAAAGCAAGAGCAATTACCCCTCAGACTGGTTGTTTTATCCCCCCTATACTCTGCAGGCCAGGAGCTAAAGCTGCCATGTAGGGGTGGCTGCATGGCTTAGCCCCTCAGCGGCTTCTCTTCTTGGGAGCAAAGGCTGACTACACTCCCTACATCCCAAGGTCCGCACAGCAGCACTGACCTCTCACTTTGTCATTGGCATCTATGTGTTAATAATTCTGGAAACCGCCACAGCTGATGATTATCTGAAGTCCCTCCAGCCAGTGGTTGGTCAGGTATGCCCTGGGTTTAAAACCTCTGGCTCCTGCAGGGCTGGGGTGGGCTCCCAGAGGGCTGTGCCATCCAATTCTTGTTGGCTTGCCTGGCTTTCCTCAGAGGGAGGTTAGCTTCTCTGTGTCATTTTTTGGGTTCTGTAGCTCCAAAGTTTGTTCAGAGTTTCCTTTTACATGAATTGGGGGAGGTGGAAGCCAGAGCCCCAGGGAAGTCCTATTTCTACTCTGCCATCTTTACTCTGCCCCCCATGTAAAACTCTTGATCTTGGCTTTTCATGAGTTCATCATAAGGGAGTCCATGGGACTCATTACAGAATTCTGGGGTATTTTCTTACCTTCTTTCTCTGGATATCTCAAGGATAGCACAAGGCCACATAGATTGATCTTTGATTATCCTTAACTCTTGATCCACGGTCTATACATCTTCTTCACTCACATTTTTAAACATTTAAAAAGTTTTTTTTAAACATTTCATGTTAAATATTGAGATTTACTGCCTTTTGCAGTAGTATCAGGAAAGTTATAAAGCATCACAGAGTTGGAAGGGACTCTCGAGGTCATTTAGTCCAATCCATGTCTGATCAAGAATTCCTTCTACAATGATTTTTCTTCTATCTAACCTGAATCTTTTCCTTGTCTAACATAATTCTTCAGTTCTGCAGAGTAAGCTTCCTTTCCCAGATCCAAGTAGTTTTGGTTGGTTTGTCATTGAAGGTAGCAAAATAGCTGGTTCCCATTAGCTAGAATAAAGCTTTGCTTTCAAAATAAATTGTAGATTATATAGTCAAGGGTTAACAAATATGTTGCCAGCCTAAAAACTTACATGAATCCCCATATCTTATATATTCATTCTCCTCAGCACAACTAATTCTTAGATTGTTATTTTTTCATTTTGTTCCAGAAATATTGCCTGACTCACTTTGAAATTTCTGAACCCAGTCCTGAGTCAACTTCTCCTAAAGGTGACTCAAGGGACCTATGGATTCCATTTAAAGTAACTTCTTTCATTAAAACCCATGGCACAAACTTGCACTAACACCACTGACCTTGATGGTGGATAATAAAAGTCAGAATTATGTGCAGAATTATGCAGAATTCTACACTTTTACAAAAAAAAATCTAAAACTGAGGATCTGCACAGAAGACAATGAATTATTGTTTGATGCCATTTGGAAATAGTGATTTAAAAGGCTCTGACCAAATATTATGTTAACCTGACCATAAAATTTCAGTCTTGGTTTCCAGTTTAACATTGTGGCAATTTCAGTATCAGACTTCTTGCTAGCCTTTGAGAGTAGAAAGAGTAGACCTGGGATTTAATCCTCATTCTTCTATTTAATAACCATGTGGCTCTGAAAAGGTAAATTCTCTTCCTTGATTCTCAATTTTCTAATCTGCAAAATGGAAATACAATACTTTCATTCCCCCTCTACTCTAAAATCATATGTAAAATCCTCCAATTTGCTTTTAAAGTACTTAATAACCTGATTCTTTCAAAGTGTTCCAGTTTTCCATTACCTTATTCCCATCCATATACTGTATGATCCAGTTCCACTGGCCTCCTTTTTGTTTGTTTGTTTGTTTTTCCTAACACTATATAAAGTTCTATAGGCAATTTCACTTGCTGTCCCACATGCCTGGAATTTTTTTCATCCTCATTGTCATTTAGAGTTCCTGGCTTTTTTCAAGTCCCATCTAAAATCTTAACTTCTTTGAGACATCTTCCTTTGTACCTCTTGATTCTAATGTCTTCCCTCTGACATCACCTCTAATTAATGCTCTATGTACCTTGTGTGTATGTAGTTGTTTGCATTCCATCTCTCTTAAGTGATTATGACCTCACTGAAGGAAGACACATTTTGCCTTTCTTTGTATCCCTAGTGCTTTGAACAGTGTCTTACATATGATAGAAGTTTAATAAATTTCTGTTGACTTTTTACATTTCTCAGAGTTTATTTTTTTTAAAGCAAATAGGGTTAAGTAACTTTACTCACGGTTACATAACCAGTCATTATTTATGTGTGGGTGCTCATTTTCTGAGGCCAGAACCAATCCCGGGTCCTCCTGACTCCAGGGCCAGCGCTCGTACACACTGTGCAATATAGCCGCCCCTATTTCTCAGATTTTTTTTTTTAAAGCAATTGGGGTTAAGTAACTTACTCAAGGTTACACGGCTAGTCATTATTTATGGGTGGGTGCTCATTTTCTGAGGCAGGATTTGATCTCGGGTCATCCCAACTCCGAGGCCGGCGCTCTTACTCACTGTGCCACCTAGCCGCCCCTTTTAGGGCAATTGGGGTTAAGTAACTTGCCCAAGGTTACAAGGCTAGGTTTTTGTTTGTGTGGATTAAGTGTCGGAGGCCGGATCTGAACTCAGGTCCTTCTGACTCCAGGGCCGGCGCTCTATTCACTGCGCCACCTAGCCGCCCCTCTCAGATTTTTTTAAGGAAAAATATTTTTGTAAACATTAAAGCACTATGCTAATAGAAATGATTAATGCCTAAGTTTTGTAGAATTATTATCAAAACTAAAGTAGCTTAGTTAATAAATTTGTTGCTATATGTGACTAAAGATGATAAGGAGCTAATAGTTTTTTCAAGCATCAACCTGTAATTAGATTAATCTATTGATGTCTAGGATCAAATTTTTACTTTATTTTCTGAGGCATAAAATTTTAAGACCATGCTAGGCAAGACGATAAATTATCAACAGTAATCACAGTATTACATTAGGTGAATGAGTTATGGAAACATAGTTTCACAGGAGAAGTAACATTCATATTAAAAAAAAAAAAGCTTTGTTATGTCATCAAGATCAAAGGTGTTATAGCCTTTGATTTAAAGGGAAGCAATATATAACTAATAAATTAATATGTGTACATAGCAAGGATTCATAAAAAATTGCTCTTTAAAATTACATATTTTATTAAAGGTTTAATGACTGTTTTTCCCTTCATCTAGTGATATGCCAGCAAAATGTCTCAGGTATACCAAATTCCATGGATCACTTCCTCTCACATTTGTTCCAAACTTTCTCCTCTATCTTGAGATACCTTACTCTTCTCCCTTCCCATGTTGAATGTCCAAGTGATGACTTCATCTCTTTTTTTTTTTTTTAAAGCAATTGGGGTTAAGTAACTTGCTCAAGGTTACACGGCTAGTCATTATTTATGTGTGGGTGCTCATTTTCTGAGGCCGGATCTGATTTCGGGTCATCCCAACTCTGAGGCCGGTGCTCTTACTCACTGCGCCACCTAGCTGCCCCTTTAGGGCAATTGGGGTTAAGTAACTTGCTCCAGATTACACGGCTAGGTTTTTGTTTGTGTGGCTTAAGTGTCTGAGGCCGGCTCCGAACTCAGGTCCTTCTGACTCCAGGGCAGGCGCTCTATTCACTGCGCCACTGAGCCGCCCCTGTTTTTTTTTTTTTTTGCGATTTTTGGAGGGACTTCATCTCTTATTTGACTGGATTCTGGACCCAATTATTCTTTCCATGCTGAAGAACTTGGGGAAAAACCATTATTTTTATGCTACCTATAAAATTTGCAAAGTATTTTACAGATATTATCTTTGTGGCTCAGACCACATTAATTTTGTGATGTAGATACTACAATCAGTATCATCTCACTATTAAAAGAAAGAAACAGTCTCTCAGGGAGATTAAGTAACTGACCCACCATCACACAGTAACCTAGTAAGTATCAGACGATTTTGAGCCTGTTCTCAACTGAATGTTTAGCATATTATTGCCAATACTAGATTGCCTTTCTCACACTTACTCTCTCCATTGAATTTCCTTTATAGTTCTTTTCACTAACCCCCTGAACCACAGACTCCCTCCCTTCTGCCTTTACACACACACACACACACACACACACACACACACACACACACACCCCTTTAGCTTCATCTTTTTTTTAAAAAAACAAACCTTCATCTGGCATTGTCACACTCGTCCTTATTTTGCAAATTAATTTCTGTTAAGACAGTCATTTTTTTTTAATGGATGTTACTTCCCACTTAACAATTTATCAGATGGTCCAGTATCCTTAGTATGACACACAGAACTCTACATACATTGGCACAATCCTAATCTATCCAGCTACTAATTCCTACATTGAATAGTCTCTTTCTTTTAGGATGACTACTTTATTGTTTCTGATATAAACTGTGTTTATTTGTTTTAGCCCCTACCTATCAGAACTCAATGTGTACTACTAGAATTATGACTAAGGAAAAATAATAAACCTTCAGAAAGAGGCATACCTAGGTTGCTGACTTCTTAGACCTTAGGCCAGTGGTTCTTTAAGTGTGATTCTGGACCCCTAGAAAATAAGAAATTTTCAGGGTATTTATGAGGTCAAAACATTTTTTACCATTATATGAACATTATCCCCTATTGTGATAACTATCAATTGCCTACATAAACAAGAGCTCTTGTGTTTGTGAGAGGGATTGTAATAATTTTTAAATGATTTTTAAAAATTTTTATTTATCTTTATCTTTTTTGGTGGGAGGGCAGGGCAATTGGGGTCAAGTTACTTGCCCAAGTCACATGGCTAATGTTAAGTGTCTGAGGCTGGATTTGAACTCAGGCCCTCCTGACTCCAGGGCCAGTGCTCTATTCACTGTACCACCTAGCCACCCTGGTTGTAATAATTTTTAAGAGTATGAAAGGGTCTAAGACTCAAAAGTTTGAAAACTGCTATCTTACACAAATCATTTCATTTTTCATGGTCAGTTTTTTTTCTTTTAATCTGCCCTATAAGGGGCTAAGCTAGAAAACTGCTAATGTCCTTTTACCTCTAAGTTCTAATATCTAATGGCTTCTTAATAAAGCTATAACTTTCTTTTTTGTAACTAGGGTTATATAAGTTTCCCCTCATCAGTGAGCTAGATCATAGCTCACTATTTATACAGATTGAGAAATAAGATCCACAATGTTAAAGATTTGCTTAAGTCCATTTAAATACTTTAACCAAATAAGATTAAAAGTCTTCAATTGAGAAAACAACAAAACAATTTGCAGAAGTTTGTTTCTGGATTTGTAAAAGCTTAATGAGAAAGGAAGTTTAGATTTATTCTGCTTGTCTTTCAAGTGGCAAAAATACGATAAATGGACAACTGGAGGTAAGGAGAGAAAAATAAACGAGCTAGTTCAAGATGGAATGAACAGTCTCTGGTGCTAGTGGATTCCTCCTCGCTAAAAGTCTTCCATTAGAGGTTGGAGGAAAGCTTATTAGGGATAATTTAGGCCCATGAGTGGGCAACCTGTGGCCTGGAATGGCCTTGAGGTCTCAGGTTCCCCAGACCAGAGTTAAAGTCCGTGAAAATTTTTTGTAGCCCTATGATTCTGAAAGGATTAACATAAAAGCTATATTCCTAGATGCAAAGCTTTACTTTTACCCTATACAGTTTAAAATCTCAGAAATTAGGAAGGGCATCCAGTCAAGTAAAATTCTTCTATATGGAGCATGTAGTGATAATATCTATCTGCAATCAGTCCATGTTGGGTCCAGCTTATTTGGGGAGAGAAGCTGGTATCCTTAGCTTTTGTGTTTATGCTTCGAAAAATGTACCACCAACTTTGAGAGTCAATTTTTTCCCTCCCTCTGAGGAACTCCCTCTACCAATATAGATCAGAGCTTGTCCATAAATTCTAGTCTTAAAGAGTGAACTTGAGAACAGTGAAATTAAGTGACTTACCCAGGAACACAAACCCAATGTATGTAAGAAGCAGAATTGAACATAGGTCTTCCTAACTTCGAGGAATGGTGTCTATCCACTACATATCTCTCCCTCACATGTACCCTTCAAAAGTGTTGGACTTTTTAAATAGATTTTTCCCCAGATAGTTTATTATAAACTTAACATTACATGTCAATAATATTAATTGAACATGTCTGAGAATTTATTTTTAAATAAATTAATTTGAGTGGATGAAATGTCATGATGACATTTCAACCATTTCATCAGAATTCCTTTTTAATTTTATTTTTATTTTCTTTTGATGTCATCACAATTTGTTTGCACTGTATTTTTTCTAATTCTATCTTTTTATCTTTTTGTTATTTCATGAAATTTTTTGCTGATAGGTACAGATGCACTCAGTCAATAATCATTTATTATTCTTAGAATCATAGAGTAGAATCACAGATTCAGAGCTGAATAGTACTAATAAGTGATCTACCCAGAACTCTACCCCAGGATAGTACAATAGATACAATCTCTGTGAATCCTGTTCCTATAAAACTTCCTCTGATACAATTCTTCTGGTAGCTGCTAATGACAATCTAATCACAAGAGTGATAAGAAGCTAAAGTCTGAGCTTTCTGCTCAGAATTTATGGGAGTGCTGGACTACTGATGAAACTTTTACTCTCTTCCCCCTTTCTGTATGAGTAAGGGGATGTTATTAATGTCTTATCTCTTTAGGCTATTTCCAATTTATCTCGTATACATATTGTTTGTTTGTAGTTGTTTGCATGTAATCTTCCTCAATAGACAGTGAGCTCCTCCAGAGTAGAGGTTTTGGTTTTTTGTTTGTTTGTTTGTGTTGCTTATCTTTGTATCCTCAGCACTTAGGATAGTGTCTGGTACATGGTAGGCACTTAATAAATGTGTGCTGACTGAAGCACTTACTCATGACTCCAAAGGTAATATTATATATTTTTACTGTATTGGACAGCCTCTTCAGTAGCAAGATTCTGTTATATTTTTTTTTTTATTAAATTTATTTATTTATTTTTAGTATTCAACCTTAATTTCCACAAGATATTGAGTTACAATTTCCCCCATCTTTCCCCTACCCCCACCCCAAAATATTAAGCCTATTGAATACCCTTTCCACAAATCTGTTCTCACTTATATCCTCAAATAGAAGGATTTTGAAAACCAAATAAGAGAAGTGGAGGAAAAACTAGTAAGAGAAATGAGAATGACGTAAGAAAATCAGGAAGAGAGAGTCAACAACCTGACTGAAAAAAATAAAACCTTTAAAGTAGCTGAATTTGCCAGATGGAAAAAGGATCTCAAAAGCTCTCTGAAGAGAACAATTGCTTCAGAATTATATTGGAGCAAATAGAAGCTAGTTACTTTATGTGAAATCAAGATACTATAAAACAGATCCTAACAAATGAAAAAGTAGAAGACAATGTGAAATATCTAATTGAAAAAAAAAACCCACTGACATAGAAAATATATCCAGGAAACTTATTTTAAAAATTATCGGACTACCTGAAAGCCATGATCAAAAAAAACAAAAACAACAACAACAACAACAAAAAAAAACACCTAAAAATCATGCTTCAAGAAATTCTAAAGGAAAAATTGTCCCAATGGTTTAGAACCAAAGGGCAAAATAGATATTGAAAAAATTCAATGATCACCTCTTGAAAAAGATCCCCAAAAGAAAACACCTAGGAATATTATAGTCAGGTTCTGTAATTCCCAGATCAAGGAGAAAATGTTACAAGCAGCCAAGAAGAAACAATTTGAATATTGCAGACACACAGTTAGGATAACTAACACAGTATGTGGCAGCTTCTACACTGAGGAATTGAATGGCTTGGAATATGATATTCTGGAGGTCAAAGGAGCTAGGCTTAAAACCAAGAATCACGTTCCCAGCAAAACTGATTATCATATTTCAGGGAAAAATATGGTCATTCAATGAAATAGAGGGCTTTCAAGCATTTTTTTTTCCAAATGCTTTATTAACTTCTGGTTTACATCATTCATTTCCACCAGAATTTGAGTTATAATTTTCCCCCATTTTTTCCTACCCACCACCCCAGAATAGCAGTCCCACAGGATATCCCCTCATGCCATCTGCTCTCTCCCATATCTTCTCACATGCCCTCTTAGACTTTTTCAGTAGGGCAAGGTAAATCTCTGTGCCACAAAGATTGTATATCTTATTTCCATATTATATGTAAATTTGTATTAATAATTGTTTTATATATTTTTAAACATTTGATTTTAAAACTTTGAATCCCAGATTTGTTCCCCTCCTCCCACACCACCCACCCCTACTGGGAAGACAAGCAATTCACTATATGTTGTACATGTGTAGCTATGCAAAACTTTACCATAGTAGATATATTATAAAAGACTGACTATATTTCCCTCCCTCCTATCTTACCTCCCACATGATCTATTCCCTACTTTGATCCTGTCCCTTTTCAAAAGTGGGTGCTTCCAACTTTCCTCCCCTGCTTCCCTCCCGCCTTCCCTTCCATCATCCTCCCTCTCATCCCCTTCCCTCCTACTATCCTGAAGGGTGAGATATGCTATTTAGTATATATGTCATTCTCTCCCTGATCCAAATTCAGTGAGAATAAGGTTTTGCCTTTTTGTGTTCCTGTTCTTCCTCTCCCTTGTATCCACTTTCTCTTTCATCTTCTATATGAGATAGTGTACCCTATTCTGTATCTCCCCATTTCCTCTCATTGTATTCCTCTCCACCTCTTAATTTCACCTTTTAAGTATCATCCCTTCCTATTAAATTTGACCTTTGCCCTCTATCTATCTATACCTGTAAACATATATACACACATTCACATATATATTCATATGTCCATATAATTCAATTATTTTCATTCTGTGAAATGTTTCATCAGTTACAGTTATTGTTTTTCCATGTAGGAATGTAAATACTTCAACTTTGATCAGTTCATTATGATATCTTTTCCCTGTTTACTTTCTCAAGCATCTCTTGCTTCTTGTATCTGAATATCAAATTTTCTGTTCAACTGTTTTTTTTTTCCTCACGAATGCTTGCAAGTCTTCTATTCCATGGAATGAACATATTTTCCCCTGAAACTTGATTCTCAGTTTTGCTGGGTAGGTGATTCTTGGTTTTAATCCCAGCTCCTTTGCCCTCTGGAATATCATATTCCAAGACATTCAATCCCTCAGTGTAGAATCTGCCAGATCCTGTGCGATCCTGATTGCATTTCTAAAATATTGAAATTGTTTTTTCTCGGCTGCTTGTAATATTTTCTCCTTGATCTGGGAATTCTGGATCCTGGCAATAATATTCCTAGGAGTTTTCTTTTTGGTATCTTTTTCAGGAGGTGATTGGTGTACTCTTTCAACCTCTGTTTTGCCCTCTGGTTCTAAAACATCAGGGCAATTTTCCTTGAGAATTTCTTGAAGGATGATTTCTAGATTCTTTCTTTGATCATGATTTTCAGGTAGTCCAATAACTTTTAAACTATCTCTCCTGGATCTATTTTCCAGGTCAGTGGTTTTTCCCATGATAT
>WOXC01002177.1:0-28143 GCA_011680675.1 Gymnobelideus leadbeateri | reverse complement strand
AAATAATCCCACAAAGTTTCTTGGATTACTTCCATCCTCCAATTTTTTTTTGTTTTTTGTTATTTTTATTTAAAAAATGCTTTATTAACTTCTGGTTTACATCATTCATTTCCGCCAGATTTTGAGTTACAATTTTTTCCCCATTTTCCCCCTACCTACCTCCCCAGAAGAGCAGTTCCACATGATATCCCCACATCCAATCTGCTCTCTCCCATATCTTCTCCCATACCCCCTTTGTCTTTTCCATTAGGGCAAGGTGAATCTCTGTGCCCAAATGCCTGTACATCTTATCTCCCAATTACATGCAAAATAGTATTAATAATAGTATTTATATATATTTGAAACATTTAATTTTAAAACTTCCTCCCTTGTCACCCACTCCCTCTGGGAAGATAGGCAAGTCAGTATTTGTTGTACATGTATAGCTATGCAAAACATTACCATAGTAGATATATTGTAAAAGACTGCTTATATTTCCCTCCCACCCATCCCACCCCCCACCTGGTCCATTCCCTACTTTGATCCTGTCCCTCTTTGAAAGTGGGTACTTCCAACCTCCCCTCCCCCCAGAATGCCCTCCCCTCCATCATGCCCCATCCTATCCCCCTTACCCCTACTCTCCTGCAGGGTGAGATATCCCATTTAGTATGTATGTCATTATCTCCCCAATCTAAATTCAATGAGAATATGGTTTTGCCTACTTGCCTTCCTGTTCTTCCCCTCCCCTGCAACTACTTCCCCTTGCCTCTTCTACATGAGATAGTTTACACTATCATGTCTCTCCCCATCTCCTCTTGCCACTTTCTTCTCTCACCTCTTAACTTCACCCCTTAAGTATCATCCCTTCCCACCAAATTCAACCTGTGCCCTCTATCCATGTATACCTGTAAACATATATACACATATTCACATATGTATTCATATGCCAGTATACCCTTCTTCAATTATTTTCATAATGAGGAAGGTTTCATCAGTCACAGTTATTGTTTTTCCATGTAGGAATGTAAATAGTTCGAAGTTCCTTTTGATTTCTTTTCCCTGATTAACTTCTGAAACATCTCTTGCTTCTTGTCTCTGAATGTCAAATTTTCTATTCAACTCTGGTGTTTTCCTCAAGAATGCTTGAAAGTCCTCTATTCCACTAAATAACCATATTTTCTCTTGAAACAAAATACTCAGTTTTCCTGGGTGGATGATTTTTGCTTTTAATCCCAGCTCCATTGTCCTGCAGAATATCATATTCCATGCCCTTCAATCCCTCAGTGTAGAAGCTGCCAGATCCTAGGCTTTTCTGATTGTGTTTCCACAATATTGAAATTGTTTCTTCCTGGCTGCTTGTAGTATTTCCTCCTTGATCTTGGAATTCTGGAACCTGGCTATAATATTGCTAGGAGGTTTTTTTTGTTTGTTTGTTTTTGTTTTTTTTTTTTTAGGATCTTTTCAGGAGGTGATTGGTGAATTCTTTCAACCTCCATTTCCCCCTCTGGGTCTAAAACCTCAGGGCAATTTTCCTTGAGAATTTCTTGAAGGATGATTTCTAGGTTCTTTCTTTGATCATGGCTTTCAGATAGTCCAATGATTTTTAAATTATCTCTCCTGGATCTATTTTCCAGGTCAGTGGTTTTTCCCATGAGATATTTCACATTGCCTTCTATTCTTTCATTTGTTTGTATCTGTTTAACAGCATCTTGATTTCTCATAAAGTCGCTAGCTTCCATTTGCTCATCTACCTCTGAAAGAATGAATCTCCTCAGTGATCTTTTGAAATTCTTTTTCCATCTGGCAAATTCGACTTTTTAAGGCATTCTTCTCTTCATTGCCCTTTTGAGCCTCATTTGCCATTTTAGTTAGTCTATTTGTTAAGGTGTTATTTTCCTCAGTCAAGCAATTGACTCTCATTTCATACTTTTTCTGCATTCTTCTCATTTCTCTTCCCAATTTTTCCTCCACTTCTCTTATTTGTTTTTTTTTTTAATCTTTCTTAAGGTTCTCTATGGCCTGTAACCCATACATCTTTTCATTTGTGGCTTTTGGTGCAGGTTTTCTGACCTCACCGTCCTCCTCCTGTTCCATGCTTCGATTCTCTTTGCCCCCAAAATAGGAGTCTAATGTTACATTTTTCTGTTTATTTTGTTTCCTTTTCCTAGGCTTGTTGCTACTTAATTACCTGACTTTTGGACTTGTTACCACAGTAGAACTCTGCCAGCAGACAGGGGTGCTCCTGTCCCAAAAGTTACGGTCTTCACAACTTTAGGAGGTATTAGTTGGGTGGCCTCTGTAAAGCCTCCACATGCTCTGGAAAACTGGATACCCACCCCAGACCTCCCCCCCACCCAGAGTGCAATCCAGATCCAGGGAGGTTAAAGCAAGAGTGATTACCCCACAAGACTGATTGCTGGTTCTCCCTACAGTTCCCAGACCAGGAGCTGAAGCTGCCACTGAAGCCGCAAAATGGCATGTGTGCTGTGTCTCCTTAGTCACCATTTTGTCCCCAGGGGAAGAAGCCTGATGCATTTCCCAAATACTGGTCCCAAAATCCATAGGGCAGTAACCTCTCACTTTTCCTAGGCATATCTGTTTTGATAATTCTGGAATCACCACAGCTGCTGGTGTTCTGGGGTCCCTCCAGCCATCTGCTGGCCTGGCAGCCCTGGGGCTAAAACCACTGCTCAAGTGGGCCTGGGCTCAGCTCCCAGAGCATTGGACTGGCCGTTTCCTGAGCACTACGATGGCTGCTCCCAGAGTGCTGTGCTAGCCATTCCCTGCTGGTCTGTCCTCAGGTGGAGGTTAGCTTCTCTGTGTTGTTCTGTGGGTGCTGGAGCTTCAGAAGCTGTTCAGAGTATACCTTTTACATTGTTTGGAAGTTGTGTTGGGGGTACAGCACCTTGGAAGTGCTGTCTTTACTCTGCCATCTTGGCTCTGCCACCCCCAATTTTCAATTAATAGTATTACTAGACTAGTACTGAGTTATAAGTTTCCTGTTACTTAAATTTTTTGACAAAATGGCAAGTGATGTTTTAGGAGTGTTGCATATAGAGTTACTATGGTAGAAAGTTGGAAAAGTTTAAAATATATAGTCTTGCTGTTCCCTCTTAATGATAATATTCTCTGAATTTGTACTCTATTTAGTAGAAAGTGGAAAGTCATTGAAGAGTGTCTATTTTTTACTTTTTTGCTGTGGAAGTTTAGAAAATTTAGTCTGGCAGCTGCACATAGAATGGAGTAGAGTTACTGACACTGATTAAGAGGTTATCCTAGAATACCAAGTAAATGGTAATAAGAGAATAAACTGTAATGGTATTGGTGGGAAAGAAATGAGTGACTAGATAATAAAGACATTGTGGATAATTGGAAAAGTATAGTAAAAGAGAGATAAGAGACAACAATGACTCAAAGGCTTCCAGTCATTGTGGTAGGGAGAATGGTGCTGCCATTATTGGGTGGGAAGGAATCATCAGAAGGAAAAAAATATTAAGGAATTAATCAAATCTGGGGATTCTTTAAATAACTTGTTGCATTATCTTCCTAAAGGAATATTTCAAACCTATTCTCTGACATGATTCCTGAGATATTTTGATTATTTAACTCATACTGATTTTGAGATTTGTTACTTTCTCCTGTATTCCATATTTTTTCTATTCTTTGTTTATTTTAATAGGGGAAATATTTATGAAGGGGTTTAGCTGAAACTCCAAAATAAGACTTGCCAAAATTTACAATGACACATTCTATTCCTTTATATAGATATTTGTAATATCTAGAAGGCTATCATTTCCTTATCTACCATTGAAGGGAAAAATCTTAAATTTCTCAGTCATAAGGAATTTTCAAAAATGTCCATGCATTTTATCAATATCTGGTATAGGAAAATGTTATTACAGATTTGGAAAGGTACCAAGGGTTCATTAAGCCACGTTTTTAAAAATTGCATATGGTGGTAAAAATGAAGCTCAGAAATGTTAAGTGATTTGTCCAAGGTCACATAGCAAGTTAGTGCTGGAGCCAAAAGTAGAAAATAATTCTCCTCTTTCCCAGTTGAGGACTCCTCTTATATTATCATGATTCTGGCACCTTTCCTGGTACTTCGGAGTGGTACATTTAAAATTATTTACTACTTCTCTGTGGGGACAGGTGGTGTATTCCTTCATGCTCTGTTACCTGGAATGAATCTTTTTTTTTCCCTCCTTTTTCATATGCAATTGAAAAGAACATACAGGATCTCTAAATTGTAACTATCTCTGCTAACTGGATAAGTTATGAGAAGATTTGGTAGTACAATCATCTTAGTCATAGAAGTTTCATGTATATACATATATGTCATTATTAATTTATTCATCATTTATTCAATTATGATTTACTATTTTCAGAGTACTCTACTAAATAACTTTTTTCTTTAGTCAAGTTAAGATGATTTTCAGTTTTTTATGTTATCTTATGGTTGGCAAAGAGTTTAGATCAAGCCTTTTTTCTCACCCATTTTGGAGGAATCATTGCTAGAATACTATAACATAAAAGTAGAAATACTATAGAAATAATGTATTCCAACAACCCCATTTTATAGATGAAGGAATTGAATCCTTGAAAGGTAAAAATTATTTGTTTGAAGCCATAAAGCTTATAGACATCACGAATGAGACTTCAAACCTTTCTTGAAACGCAAATAGTTTACCAATGCCCATCCAGTCCTGTTTGAATAAAGTTGTCCTTTTTCCCCTTTAAAGAAATAAAATAAAGATAGAGAATATGGTCTAGGGGAGCAATTGTGAAACTTTTTGGTCTCAGGATAGTCTTTACAATCTTATAGTCTTATAAATTACTGAAGACCACCCCTCCACCCTCCACTTCCAAGAGTTAAAAGGGGTCATGGAGATTTGGACAAAATTGAATTGAACAACAACAAGCGTTTTCCACTTATGTCATTTGAAACAAGTCATTGCATTTGAGAGTATCAGGTTCTTTGGCAATAAAATAGAGAAATTAGATTAAGTGACTGTCAAGATCTCTGACAATTATATAAGCCTATGAAAACTCAAGCATCCCTGGAATTGTTGTATGGCATGAGATTTTTATTACAGAATCATTTATATATGGAGTTTTCATTTTTCCCCATGTAGTGTAAAACGATTTCATAATTTGTATAAAATACAATTTATCTATTTATTGAGTTTATTTATCAGATTTCCAAAATGTATTTTTATATTTTGTTTACACACTTTTTAATCCATTTAACATTTATTCATTATTCATCCCCTTGGCCGTGATAGATATTTATTTAATAGAACTTGTTGAGAAAACAAGACCTGTGAATGCTATGCGCATAGGTTGAGGGGTTTTAGTATAATATCATATTCTATCACTTAAAGAACTTCTGGTAACTTCTGTCTTCAATTTTGAGACACTAAATTCTATGAAAAGAAGCTGCTCCCTTTTTCTCATCCACATAAGGAGTGTAACCAGGAATATTGCAAATAGAAAATACCTATAATTTCTCTTTTCTGCAGATATTAAATCTAATTATATTTTTATGAGATGGGGGGAGAAAGCATTTATAAAGTCACCATTAGTTGCCAGGTACTGTGCTATATATTTTAAAATCATTATCTCATTTTTTCCTCATAACAATGATGGGAGGCAATTATTATTTTTACCTCCATTTTGTAGTTAAGGAAAAATAGGCAGGAAGAGTTTAAGTGAGTCAATTTGAATCACACAGCTAGAAAGTACCTGGATCAGGATTTGAGGATTTGAATTCAGGTCTTTGTTGACTCAAGGCCAAAATTTCTATCTACTCTACCAACTACCTGATATTATCTGATATTATGATGTGTTTCACATATGACAGTGTTTTATTTTATGATTATCATGGTATATTGTAAAATATTATATAAATGAATAATATACATGTTGTATTTATTCTTGGATCTTCAAAATAACAGTTTTTGAAACATTTCATCTTCAAAAAGCAATTTGATTTTATAAGTATTCCAATTATACTATATAACATCTTTCCAAACTGATATGTTTAGATAGGATCAAGAGAAGATTGGGAATTAAACAAAAATCATTCATTATTTGCCTACTATGTGCCAGGCACTATGCTACATGTTGAAATACAAACACATACGTGAAACCATACCTGCCATCTGAGAGCCTTAAGTTTTTCTACACATGCATGTTTTCATCCTAAATCTGTTCCCAGAATGTTGAAAAGTTTATAATTCATTTAGCTTTTTGTATTTCTGTGATCCAGCCATATTGGTCTTGTGGAATTCTTCACATACAACACTCCACTAACCACAATCATGTCTTTAAATTAGCTGTGTCACTTGCATAGAATGTTCTTCCTTCTTAACTCCACTTCACAGAAAGCTATGGAAAGAATTCCACCATAATGCTTGTGAAGGGTAGTCATATCAAAAGTTATTTTTAAAGCAATATAAAATCAAATAAAAAATTTGAAATTTAAATTTCTGTTGACCGCACATTGATACTTTTCACCTTATTGAACTGGTGAACAATATATACAACTTAAGTCAATCAGTAAACATTTATTAAACACCTATTATCTTCAAGACACTGTATTCACAGAAGTGATACTGTGATAAGTAAGACAGCATGTGAATACACAAATATGTTTCCATTATATTATTCAGTGATGTGTCCTATTTTCCTAAATTTGAGAAAAAAAATGATTGGCTATAATATTAAGTGCATTGATGATATTACCAACTGCTTCCAAGTATTAGTGTATAATATCCACTATACACACAGATAAAAAATATTTTATGAATTTTTCACATTTGCATCAGCAATATAACATACATGGATAGACATTTATGGGAGGAATGTTGTTCAATTCTGCATTTAAAGTACATGTATGATAAGGTTATTCCTTTTGCAAAAGCAAAATTCTATTTACAAAAGCCTATATTTTTCTGGAAATACTTCTCCCCTAGGTTGAGAAATAGTATATATGCATTAACATAAATCAATGCCAGAAGAAAAAGGCAAGACCTTTTAGTATATAATTCATGTTATAACATGGAATATACAATTTAATTTATAGTACTAATTACTTAGTAGTCATTAGCTGTCTTTGGAGGCATAGAAAATGTACTTTTTATCAGTATATGACTTTGATTAAATGCAAAGTATCATTATGATCTTAATTACAATGAGAATTCTGTCAAACCTTAAAAATCTCACTTTATGGAAAATGGCTTATTTGTTTCTAATACCTTCCATTTGACTGTTCATAAATTCTAGAATACCATCTTGTATCTCAAGTTCTAGAGAAAAGAAGTTGAAGCTATTGAGGAGACAGCTAGTTAGGCAGTATAGTGGATACAGTACTGTGCATAGAGAAAGGGAGACCAAATTTCAAACCTTGCTTACTTAGTAGCTATGTTACAGAGAGAATATCATTTAAGTTCTGGTGCCTCGATTCTCTCAATAAGGAAAATAATAACACATAACTAATAGGGTTACTATAGGGGCAAAAGGAAATAATATTTTAAAAATTATTTTTAAGCTTAAAGTGCTATATAAATGCTAGATATTATTACTTCATATTTGTTTAGAAAAAGCATTCTTTTTAAAAATGCTATATTAACTACTGGTTTACATAATTCATTTATGTCAGATTTTGAGTTACAATTTTTCCCCATTTTTCCCATACCCACCACCCCAGAATAGCAGTCCCATGGATATCCCGCCATCCAATCTACTCTCTCCCATATCTTCTCCCATACCCCCTTCGATTTTTCCAGTAAGACAAGGTAAATTTCTGTGCCCTAATGCCTGTATATCTTCTTTCCCAATTATATGTGAAATAGTATTAATAATAGCATTTATATATTTTAAACATTTTATTTTATAACTTTGATTTCCAGATTCATTACCTTCCTCCCTTGTCACCCACTCTTGCTGGGAAGATGAGCAATTCAGTATATGCTGTACATGTATAACTTGCAAAACATTACCATAGTAGGTATATTGTAAAAGACCAACTATATTTCCTTCACTCCTATCCCACCTCCCACTTGATCTATTCCCTACTTTGATCCTGTCCCACTTCAAAAGCAGGTGATTCCAAGTCCCCTCCCCTCAATATCTCCCCCCTCATCCCCTACCCCTAACTCTCCTGTAGGGTGAGATATCCTTTTTGGTATGTATGTCATTCTCTCCCAGAGCCAAATTAAATGAGAATAAGGTTTTGCCTTTTGGCCTTCCTGTTCTTCCCCTCCCTTGCAACCATTTTCCCTTGCCTCTTCTATGTGAGATAGTTTACCCCATTCTGTCTCTCCCCATATCATCTCGTTATCTCTTTCATCTTAACTTCCCCTTTTAATTATCATCCCTTCCTATTAAATTGAATTTGTGCCCTCTATCTAAACACATATACACACATTCACATATGTACTCATATGCCAATATACCCATCTTTGATTATTTTCATACGGAGAAAGGTTTCATCAGTTACAGATATCTTTTTTTCAATTTAGGAATGCAAACAGTTAAACCCTGATAAGATGCTTACAATTTCTTTTCCCTGTTCATCTCCTCAAGCATCTCTTGCTTCCTACATCTGAATGTCAAATTTTCTATTCAACTGTTTTTTTTTGCCCCAAGAATGCTTGAAAGTCCTCTATTCCACTGAAGGACCATAATCTTCCCCTGAAACATGATACTCAGTTTTGCTGGGTAGGTGATTCCTGGCTCCAATCCCAGCTCCTTTGCACTGGAGAACAGCATATTCCATGTCCTTCAATCCCTCAGTGTAGAAGCTGCCAGATCCTGTGTTATCCTGATTGTGTTTCCACAACATTTAAATTGTTTCTTCCTGGCTGCTTGTAATATTCTCTCCTTTATCTGGGAATTCAGGAAACTGGCTACAATATTCCTAGGAGTTTTCTTTTTAGGATCTTTTGCAGGAGGTGATTGGTGGATTCTTTCAACCTCTATTTTGCCATCTGGTTCTAAAATATCAGGGCAATTTTCTATGAGAATTTCTTGAAGGATGATTTCTAGGTTGTTTCTTTGATCATAGTTTTCAGGTAGTATAACAATTTTAAATTATCTCTCCTGGTCCTATTTTGCAGGTGAGTGGTTTTTTCCATGAGATCTTTCACATTGCTTTCTATTCTTTCATTTATTTGGATCTGCTTCACTGCATCTTGATTTCTCATAAAGTTACTATCTTCCATTTGCTCCAGTCTAATTCTGAAGTAATAGTTCTCCTCAGTGAGTTTTGAGATTCTTTTTCCATCTGTCAAATTCGGCTTTTTAAGGCATTCTTTTCCTCATTGCCTGTTTGAGCCTCTTTTGCCATTTGAGTTAGTCTTTTTTTTAAGGTTTTATTTTCTTCAGTCAGGCTGTTGACTCTCATTTCATACTTTTCTTGCATCTTTTTCATTTCTCTTCCCACTTTTCCTCCACTTCTCTTATCTGCTTCTTAAGGTCCTCTATGGCCTGTAACCAGCTTGTACTTTCATTTAGGCCTTTTGGTGCAGAATTTCTTACCTCACAGTCCTCCTCCTCTTCCATGCTTAGATCTTCTTTGCCCCCAAATAGCAGTCTAATGTTAAAATTTTATGTTTAATTTGTTTCCTTTGCCTAGGCATGTTGCCACTCAGTTACTTGACTTTCGGGATTGTTGCCACAGTAGGACTCTGCCACCAACTAGGAGAGCTTCCATCCCAAATGCTGGGGTTTTCTCAGCTGCTGGAGGTATTAGTTGGGTGCCCTCTCTGAAGCCTCCACACACTCTGGCAAGCTGGACACACACCCAAAGCCCTCCACCCCAGACCACAATCCAGATCCAAGAAGGTTAAAGCAAGAGCACTTACCCCCCAGACATGTTGCTGGACACTGGTCCCCCTACAGTCTGCATGCCAGGAACTGAAGCTACAACATAGCAGCTATGCCACGGCTACTAAGTGGATTCTCACCCTCAGGAACGAAGGCTGATGTGCTCCCCCAATCAGTCCCAAATTCCAGGGGACACTGACCTCTCACTTTGTGCTAGGCATCTATGTGTTGATAATTCTGGAAACACCACAGCTGCTGGTGTTCTAGGGTCCCTCCATCTGGCTAAAATCTCTGATTCACTTGGGCCTGGGGTTGGCTCCCAGAGCACTGCACTGGCTGCTCCCTGAGGGGCTGCCAGGCTGTCCTCAGTGGGAGGTTAGCTCCTCTGTGTCATTTTGTGGGTTCTGGAGTTCCAGAGGTTGTTCAGAATCGCCATTTATATATATTGGATGTGGAGTGGGCTGGAGCTCCACAGAAGTGCTGTTTCTACTCAGCCATATTGACTCCACCCCTAGAAAAAACATTCTTAATTAGAATGTGTCAAGCAAAACATATCATCATAGTATTTTAATCTGTTTTTGTTTTGAATATGTTGTCAAAACCCAATTAAAAGCTTCTCTTCTGCTTCCTGATGAAATATCTTTAGAATATTTAAGTTGAGATAATATAAACAAGATTTACCAAGAAGCACAAACAATTGTCAAATATACTCCTTTGAATTTTTCATTTGATATTTCACTCACAATTTTCACTTGTTACTTAACTTTTCCTACTCTCTATATTTAAAAGGATCCAATGTCAAAACTGGAGGGAACAGAGACAAACATCTAGTCTAACACATACATGAAGATGAAATCCCTATGATTTCCCTGATAAGTGAACATCCACTTAAATCTTATTGTGGAGTTTTATTCACTCCCATGTTGCATGGTGTCCTCACAATGTGTCTTTTGGACATCTTCAGATGGATGTCTCAAAGGTATCTAAATTTTTTCATGTCAAAAATGGTTTTGACTCAAGAAACAAAAGGTTTTATTCTTCTGATGACTAATTCCATCTTGCTTCCATGCCATTCTCATCCCTTATCACATACTTCTCTCTTAGAAGTCTAGTGAGGGGAAATCTTGTTAAGGACAATTAACAAATGTCAAGTCTGAATAGAGAATAGACTAATGTGACCATGCAGTCTGATTTTGCTAAGGAAGAGGTTCTTTTTTTCCATTTTTTTTGTTTTTATTAATTTGTTTGTTTACTTTCAGTTTGTTAGATTCAATTCCATAATTCCTTGAGTTTCAAATTTTCTTTCCTTAATCCCCCCCCCCCCGCCTCCATTACTACATACAATCCAGTATAGGATCTGCCAATAGTTTCACATCAGACATTAGTCAGGTTACACAAGTGGATTTTACTAGATGGAATGAAAAAAATGTTAAAGAGGAAATAAAATCAAACAATAAAAAGAAAAAGATCAAGTATTTTCCTTCAATCAGGATTCAAACTCTGTTATTTCTAGTTCTTTCTCTAGATGTAGACATCTCTCTCCATCATGAATCTTTTGGGATTGACTTATATCAATGAATTGCTAAGAAGAGTCCAGTCTATCATAGTTGGTTATCACACATATGTTGTGTGTGTGATTGTATAAAAAATTCTCCTGGTTCTATTCTTCTTACTCAGCATCAGTTTGTATAAGCCTCTCCAGGTAAATATGAAGTTCATCTGCTCCTCATTTCTTATAATAGTATTCCATTATATGCATATACCACAACTTGTTCAGCCATTCCCCAATTGATGGGCACCCCCTTAATTTCAAATTCTTTGCAACCACAAAAAAAGCTGCTATAAATATTTTTGTACATATGGTTCTTCCTCCCACTTCTATGATCTCTTTGGGATATAACACTAGAAGTGGTATTGCTGGGTCAAAGGGTATGAAATTATTTATTTAGAATTAATTATTATGTAAATGAGTCCTTAATCAAAGACATAGGTTGTAAAAATTATTTTCAAATTTCCCACCTTCCTCTTAATCTTGGTTACATTGGCTTTGTTAGTTAAGGAAGAGGTTCTTGATGGAAGAGGGGAAAAGTCATGACGTCTTGACACTATATAGAAATGTAATTTTATCTAAACAAAAAAAAATCAGAAATGTAAATCTTAATATTAAGGTAAACAAAGCACTATAAGCAAGAT
Source organism: Gymnobelideus leadbeateri (assembly GCA_011680675.1). Classification (NCBI taxonomy): domain Eukaryota; kingdom Metazoa; phylum Chordata; class Mammalia; order Diprotodontia; family Petauridae; genus Gymnobelideus; species Gymnobelideus leadbeateri. The sequence goes on along the minus strand of WOXC01002177.1, from coordinate 16,140 downwards.
ACATCTTCCATAGAATTATATAACCTATTTTACAACCAAATATTAAAAAAAAACTCTTTGATAAAAATATTTTGGAAATTCCAGGGCCATTGTTTTCCATCTTAGAATGAATAATTGAGCATTTACTATACAAATTATTTTATGTATTTATTAATATATTTTATATAAAAAGGGGAAGTATATTGGACTAAGAGGCATTCTCAGAGTTAGGAAGACCTATATTCAAAGTCCACCTCTAAAAAATAATGACTGCATGCTTTGGGGGCAAGTAATTTAATGTCATGCCACTGCCCCAAGATCATGCTGCAAAACCATTTTTTTTTTTTTTTTTACGGAGAGAGAGTGACTATCTTTATTAGTAGGGGGAATTACTTTCAAGTGATTCTTGAGAGATCCATATCTCTACACACACATACACACAAATAGACACAATGATTAGAAAATGCTATAGCTGATTCACCCAGGCACTGCCCCATAGTCCAGAGTCTCATGTCATTTGATTGGTTATACATTTAGTTCTTGCATTGAAAAAAATCTTTCTATAAAAGGCATAAAACTATTCTGACAAAGGTTTAATTACTGGATTGACATCTCATTTTTTAAAAAGCAATTGGGGTTAAGTAACTTGCTCAATGTTACATGGCCAGTCATTATTTATGTATGGTTGCTCATTTTCTGAGGCTGGATCTGATCTCGGGTCATCCCAGCTCCAAGACTGGCACTCTTACTCACTGCGCCACCTAGCTGCCCCTGACATCTCATTTTCAAGATGTAAAATTCATTTAACCTTTTCATCAAGCAGGAGTTGTTTATGATACTTCTCCTAGATCACTGTATTAAAGATATCTTCCCATACTCTACCCTGATCTCTGGCTGCACCGGTTCTTTTCCTAGGCAGGTCTTCCCTAAACTTCCAACCATGGCTTCTGCTGGCCTTCAGATCCTGGGTATCATCCTTTCAGTACTGGGCTGGATATCAGGTCTAGTGTCCTGTGCCATGCCCATGTGGAAGATCACAGCCTTCATTGGCAATAACATCGTGGTGGCCCAGGTGGTGTGGGAAGGCCTCTGGATGGCTTGTGTGGTCCAGAGCACTGGCCAGATGCAATGCAAGGTGTATGATTCCATGCTGGCTCTGCCTCATGACGTCCAAGCATCTAGAGCCCTCATGGTCATCGCTCTGCTTTTGGCTCTGGTGGGCCTGCTAATCTACCTTGCTGGGGCCAAGTGTACCACGTGTATAGAAGACGAGGAACCAAAAGCCCGGCTGGTATTGACTTCAGGGATCATTTTCCTCATCTCTGCAGTCCTGGTCCTGATCCCTGTGTGCTGGACTGCCCATGAGATCATCAGGAATTTCTACAACCCCCTAGTGGCTGATGCTCAGAAAAGAGAGTTGGGGCATAGCCTCTACGTGGGCTGGGCAGCTGCAAGCCTATTTATACTAGGTGGGTCATTACTATGCTGCACTTGCCCCTCTGGAAGCTCAAGGGGCACAAGCCATTATGTGGCCTGATACTCTGCTTCTGCCCCTCCCCCAGGAGGCTCCCAAGGTCCTTCTGAATACCCAACCAAGAATTATGTGTGAATCCAGAAAGATGGGAGGGAGGAGACAAATGACTCCCTAAGGTAAGGGAGGTCCTCTTTCCCCTCCTTCCCTCTCAAGATGTAGTTACAGGTGACCCCTGTCAATCTTGAGAGTTTTAGGGTTTTTGTTTTGTTTTGTTTTGTTTTTAACCCGTTGGATGACTGAGCCAAGAAGATGACTCCACATCCCTTCCTGGTCTTTTAGTCCTGCTACTGATGCAAAGTCTTCCAGACATCCTTGGATAAGGAGCTTCAGAGACGCTGGCCAAGAGCTCCAGCACCTTTTCCTGGAAACCATGAAGATCTATGCTATTTCTCTGGAAATGCTAGAAGCCTCTTTGGTTGTGGGACTGAATTCTAATCTTGTCAAGTTCAGAGTTCTTTAATGTGCTCTGTCCTTGCCATCCCTGACCCCCAGGAAAACAGGACCACCAAGATTCCACTAGCCTTTCTTGGTTTCCATGGGAACTGAGGTATCTGCTATGATTCTCCTGGACTCCCAGAAGGCAGGAAGTGATCTCCCTGCTGGCTCTTGTAACACACTCTTCCTAATCCACAATCCAGCAAACACCTCTCCCCACCCTCCTACCATGCTGCTGCCCTCCCTCCCTGTCTCTTTTTGTGGAGTTCCCATGGTTGGAGATTTTTAGAGAATAAAATGTGTCTTGCTAAAAAAAATATCTTGATGATCAAAACTTAAGAAGTCAGTCAGAAAGCTGTTAAAAGGCACAGTTCACTTGGTTTCCTAAAGGGAAAACTTCACTGTCAACAAATCCAATAAGGGAACCATGTACACTGAAGAAATACATTTGCCAAGACATGGTGTCAGAAGATAGCAATGTCAGAATCATAGAAATCATTTTAGCCAACTTGCAAGTGCAGGGATATGAGCCAAAAGCAATGGAGCAACAAGTCCAATGATCGAGAAGCCGACTTCTTTCTGTCTCATCTCTCAGCTCTGATTTTGTTGTTTTGTATAACTTCCCTTTCAAAGATCAAATTCGAGAATTTAACCTTGATTGTATATTGTCTGTGAATCAAACATTCTCTATATGGTATTAGTGGAGCACCAAAGCACCTTGCAAAGGCTTTGTAGTATAGGGTTAAGCTTTTCAGGAGAAATGTTTACATTGTATAAGAGATAGCTTTATTAACAGAACAAAAACCTAATTAATTGCAAATGGGCTGGAATAGGGGGAAGGATTGAGGATACAGGATGATGAATGAGTGAATGAACTACAATCATAATACTTTTTGGTATAAAATACATAGCTCTATGGAATAAATTGATATAAACCCCAAAACTAAAAGTTAGAGTTAGGAAAACACTATGTCTCTCCAATGTTGTGAAGATAAATCCCAAAACTGCCTTTCCTCATATAAAAGAACTCCACATATGTCTTTTAAAAGGATTATCCAGACAGATCCCACAAAATGACACATAGAAGCTAACCTCCCTCTGAGGACAAGCTGGCAGGAATTGGCCTCTGGGAGTCGAGCCCATCCCAGCAAGAGCAGGAGGTTTTAGCCTCATCCACTAGCTGTAAGGACTTCAGATCACCAGTAGCTGTGGCTGTTTTTAAGAACTATCAACTCATAGATGCTAAGTACAAACTGAGAAGTGAGTGTAGTGTGGACTTTGGGATCCAGTAGTTCAAGATTGGGGTGAGAAGTAGCTGAAGTGGAGCTCTGCAGTCGCCCCCACCCGGCAGCTTAACCTCCTGGTCTGCAAAGTGTAAGGTGACCAAGCAAACAGTCTGAGGGGTAATCACGCTTGCTTTAACCTGCTTGAATCTGGACATCAGTGTACAGTGGAGGTCCTGGGGCATGTGACCACCTTGCCAGAGCATTTGGAGGCTTCAGAGAGGGCATCCAACTAATACCTTAGGCAGCCAAGAAAACCTTAGAGTTTGGGATGAAGCTCCCCTGTCTGGTAGCAGAGTCCTGTTGTGGCAAAAAGCCCAAAAGCAAAGTAACTGAGTGGCAAAATGAGAAAACAAGGGAAGCAAAGCCAACAGAGCAACCCAACTTTTCACTCCTATTTTGGGGAAAAAAGGATGAAATCATGGAACAAAAGGAAGACAGTGAAGTCAGAAATCCTGCAACAAAAGCTTCCAAGAAAAATATAAGCTGGTTATGGGCTTCAGAGAGCCTTAAGAAGGATTTTGAAAAGCAAATAAGAGAAGTGGAAGAAAAAAATGGGAAGAGAAATGAAAATGATGCAAAAAAATTATGAAATGAAAGTCAACAGCCTGACTGAAAAAAATAACACCTTAAAAATAGACAACTCAAAAGGCAAAATAGGTTAAAAAAGGCCATGAGAAGAAAAAATGCCTTAAAAAGCTGAATTTGCCAGATGGAAAAAGAATCTCAAAAGCTCACTGAAGAGAATCATTCCTTCAGAATTAGATTGCAGCAAATGGAATCTAGTGACTTTATGAGAAATCAAGATACTATTAAACAGATCCAAAGAAATGAAAAAAAGAAGAAGACAATGTGAACTATCACATTGGGAAAACCCCTGACCTGGAAAATAGATCCAGGAGAGATAATTTAAAAATTATCAGACTACCTGAAAGCCATGATCAAAAAAAGAACCTAGAAATCCTCCTTGAAGAAATTCTCAAGGAAAATTGCCCTTATGTTTTAGAAACAGAGGGTAAAATAGAAGTTGAAAGAATTCACCAATCACCTCCTGAAAAAGATCCCCAAAAGAAAACGTTTAGGAATTTTATAGCCAGGTTTCAGAATTCCCAGATCAAGGAGAAAATATTACAAGCAGCAAGGAAGAAATAATTTGAATACTGTGGAAACAAAATCAGGATAACACAGGATCTGGCAGCTTCTATAGGATGGTATATGAGCGTATGATTACATATGTGAATGTGTGTATGTATGTGTGCAGGTATACATAGATAGAGGGCACAGGACCAATTTAATAGGAAGGATGAAACTTAGAAGATGAAATCAAGAGGTGAGACAGGAATATAATAGGAGGAGATGGGGAGAGACAGAATGGGGTAAACTATCTCATATAGAAGAGGCAAGATAAAATGGTTACAATGGAGGGGAAGTAGAGGAAGGCAAAAGAGAATTGGTCAACCATACTCTCATTGAATTTGGCTTAGGGAGGGAATGACATACACACTAAATAGGGTATCTCCCCCTACAGGAGATTAGGGGGGAACAGAGATGAGAGTGGTGGTGGTGGAAGGGAGGGCAGGCTGGTATGAAGGGAAGTTGGAAGCACCCACTTTTGAAGAGGGACAGGATCCAAGTACAGAATAGAATAAGTGGGAGGTAGGATAGGAGAGAGGGAAATATAGTCAGCCATTTACAATATATCCACTTTGGAAATGTTTTGCATATCTATAAATCTACAACCTATACTAAGTTGCTAATCTTCCCAGTAAGGGTGCCTGACAAGGGAGGAAGGGAATGAATCTGGTACTCCGAGTTTTAAAATGAAATGTTTTATATATATATATATATATATATATATATATATATATATGTATGTATATGTATATACATATATATATATATATATATACTATTAATATATTTTACATTTAACTAGCATATAAGATACACAGACACTGGGGCATAGAGGTCCACCATGCCCTACTGGAAAGTTGGAGGGGTACGGGAGAAAATATGGGAGAGAGCAGATTGGAGGAGGGGATATCCAATGGGATATCTATTTTGGAGTGATGGGTAGGGGAAGAACAGGGAGAAAATTTGTAACTCAAAATCTTGTGGAAATGAATGATGCAAACTAGAAGTTAATAAATCATTTAATTAAAAAAATTAAAAAAGAAAAAAGAAGAAAATTATTATCCATATAAATTATAGCTATTATGGATCATAAATGGGGTGATGAATCTTTGGTCTTTCAATAAAATAATACATGTGTACCATATTAGAATTATTTCATGGGTTCTGGATATACATACCCATATGCACACACACATATGCAAACACACATATGCAAACACATATAATATATATATATATATATATATATATATATATATATATATGATACACACACACATACACCAAAAATGCTATCCTTGACATTTTTATTTTCTCTAGCTCCAACCTCTTATGTAACATAAATCAACATTATAAAGTGAAAATGTGTTCTACGTATTTAATAAATAACATCTCACAAATTTATATTGATTTTTTTCAAGCATATAGAGCTATTGTTGTGATTAGTCAAATCGAGATTAATTGGAATGTATTATTGTATTTGCAGTAGGTTTTTTTTTCTTGTTTTTGTTTTGTTTTGTTTTTTCTTTTTTTCTTTTTTTTTTTTTTGCTTCTTGGAGGGGGGAAGGAAGGCAATTGAGCTTAAGTGACTTGCCCATGTTCACATGGCTAATAAGTGTTAAGTGTCTGAGGTCAGATTTAAACTCAGATCCTCCTGACTCCAGGGCCAGTGCTCTGTTCACTTCACCACCTAGCTGCCCCCATTTGCAGTAGATTTTTAACTGTTACATATTCCTTCAATAACGAGGAATCATATTATAATATTATTTTATACTACTTTAATGTAACTACTATATTATGACAATATTTGGGGCTATATTTATAAAAAATTTATAAAGGGAATCTTTAATATTAAAAAGTTTGTCTGTCATTAGCTTGATGGAATTCTATAAATATACAAATAAAATCAAATTTTTGTGATCTGAGGTTATATAAAAATTAAAATGACTTTCAATTGCATTTGGTTAAGCCATAGCTTGAATCATACACTTGAAGTTGAAATATTAGGACTTTTAATCTGCTTCCATGCCATACTCTGAGAACTTTGTAAATGTTTCTCCTCTCTATTTCTGTGCTTCCAACTAAAAGAAACTTACGTTTTGATCTATAGAGAAAAATGATTCAGCCTCTGGTCTAGATTTATTTTACTAGCTCAGAAATCCAGAGGCAAGCCTAAGTTTCATTTCCATCCACTTCTTTATTTGATTACATCACTGGTTATTTTTCAATTTTCTCATTACCTTTTTAGGTCCACTTCTCACTTCTTACATTTCTAATCAAATTTTTTTTTTTCTTGGAAATACTTATAATGTCTCATGAACTTCTGAAGCTTTTCACTTTCTACTTATATGAAGTTTGGGAGAATATATTTTAGTTTCCCCTCTAGGTTTACTCTGCTTCAAGGCATCAGAGAAAACCTTGACATTTAATTTTTACGAGACGTTTTCCAAAATGTATTGGCTCTGCAGTTTGAAAGTTGTTGTTTGGTAAAAGACTGAATTTCTAAAAGAAAATGTGCTATCAACAGATTAGGTAATAGTCAAACTGAGTTCTGTGGATTATCTCTTTCTATCTAAATGTCATTCTACCCCCTTCATGTCCTTCAATTCCCTAACCTCTCATTCAGATGACAGATAGTAGTGTTCATTCCCCAATCTCCTTTAAAACTACACCTAGGATTTTATTGGCATAAGGACCACTTGATGAGAAAATCTGTTTATAATAAAGATCTTCCCCTGCACTATACTTGAGTGTTAGATAGTGGCCCAGGACACCGTGTGGTTAAGTAGCTAGCCCAGAGTCACTTAGCTAGTATGTCTGAGATGAGATGCTAAAAGATTCCAATTCTATCTAACTCTAAATACAGCTATCTATCCAATGCATCATAATAATTCTCATTCACAGTCATATCTGTGGCATATTTAGCACATTCCTTTCTTTTAACACCCCAGTCCCCTTTCCCTCATACATTCACAGTAGTGTGGTTTCATTTAAAATATCATAGACATGGGGAATATGAGGTCATAGCAGTATAATGAACTCACTCAAGGTGACATAACTATAATATAATAGAATCAAGAATCAAATATAGGGGCAGCTAGGTGGCACAGTGAATAGAGGTCCTGGAGTCAGAAGGACCTGAGTTCAAAACTGGCCTCAGACACTTAACACTTACTAGCTGGGTGACCTTGGGCAAGTCACTTAACCCCAATTATTCTGCTTTCCACCCTCCAAAAATTTTTTTTTTGTAAAAGAATCAATTATGGGTGTTCTTATTCCAAATATAGTACTCTTATTAGTATACCACACTGTGTTACTATTGAATCCTCCTTCTTTAATTACATCGCTAAAATCTACTGAAAATAGGGGCAGCTAGGTGGTGCAGTGAGTAGAGCATCAGCCCTGGAGCCAGAAGGACCTGAGTTTGGATCCAGCCTCAGACACTTAACGAACACACAAAACACACACACACACACACAAATCTACTGAAAATGATTAAGATTTACTGTGCAATGGGAGAGGCAGAAACAAGATATCAGAGAATTGGCCCCTGAACTCTCTCAATATTTCCCTTGAAACAACGTTAAGATAACAGAACAAGTCAAATGTTGGTATGGCAGAGAAAAAGTGAGACATTTTCCAGGTTAAAACAATTTAGGAGTTCTGAAGGAGAGGTCTTTCACACTGGAGTGGGAGTCTTCTTGGAGCCCATGATGCAGAAACAAGGTTTAAGGGACCTGGAGGCAGCAGCAACAGCAGCAGTAACTATAGGAATTTTCAACCCAGAGATGGTGTAATGGCAAGCAGACAAATACTTAGCGCCTTGTTTCAGCTGAGTCTTGCCATGATTATATCAAGTCTTTCTTAAGAAACAGAATTTTTGAAACCAGTAGTAGGAGAGACATCCCAGACAGGAACAGGAAGAATAGAAGAGGTGGATGGAAAAGGGGGGGGCTAATGACCAGATAAAAATCTGAACACAAGCTGGCAGAGAGTAGAATAGAGAAGGAGAAACTTGTGGTGGTGGCACTCTGTTTGCTTGTTCTGTCTGTGTTGATTTTTGTTTGTAATACTTTGTACAATGTCTGAGAACTTAACACAAATCATCAATATAGTGCCAGCACGTTTAAACCCTCCTCCAGGACTTCTGTAAACAGGCAAGAAATTTCTTTTTCATGTCTTCCAGTAAGGCCTGTGATTCCACAGGCAGATAGTGAATTGATGATAGTGCTAGCAATGTATATGAATGCTGTTTTGGCTCAGTTAAACTTTGTCTTCCCAGAAACAGAAATTGTGAAGGACTTGAGGTGGACTGGACACTGCAAACTTCAATATGGAGCTGGATGAGGAGCTAGACAAGGAGTTCAACAAGGAGCTGAGAGCTCCCTACCTGTGAATCCAGGTGATGAGTGAGTAGATTCAGGCAGGAGCTAGACACATGGAAGAGGAATGGCAGAATGTAAAAGTCAACCTCCAGTCAAAATGAAAAGACCTCTCCTTGTGTACTTAGTGCTGACTGAGAAGATAATGATTCACTGTGACCCAGGGGTTGGAGAAATTGGTCCTCTGTACCTTAAGGATGACTGATTTAAAAAAAAAAATTAAAAAAAATTTAAAAATAAGAAAAATAAAGTTTAAAATTGTTTTTTAAAGCCTTACTGAATTATTCTTTTGTTTAAAACTATGTGGCCACTTTGGTGAAAATTATGTGGCCATTTTAGTGATAAGTTGTTATGTCTTATCATTGTGAATGCTGTACTTTGGCTTCTGTGAATGTTTTGCTTTAGTTTTGTGTAATGGAAATGGAAATTTAAAGATCTTCCCTGCCTCTAGGCCCTTTGATAGGCTTAAGAGAACCTTCCTTGATTTGAAAATACACTCTGCCCCCTAACAGGCTGAATGTGGTCACATAGAACCTGTGGAAGGAGGCTTGGTTTTCAGGAACACCCACACCTTGGTGCTTTGTGATTGGACAGTGGTTCAAGAGGGTGGTTACATTCTCTGAGCCAGGAGGAGGCTATATGATCCCCGATGTGAAGCTTTGCTTTGGGGCTCTCTTTGAGAAGTGTTGTGTGATTAGACCAGATGAGATTCTGGGCAGCCATTGAGAGCCCCCCAGCTTTGAAAACCCAGATGTTGATGCTTCCCTCTCTGGTAACTGTGATTTGGTATGGATGTAATGGTTGGACAGTTTGGAAACCTGTCTGCTTGATCTGTTTCTCTGTTTTGTAACTTCTGTCTGTATACTCTGAAGTTCAGGGTGCTGAATTTTTTTCCCCTGAACTTGGTAAATTATATATGTTTGATTGATTAAAGTAAGCTTGTTAAACCATTTTGAGTTGCTTTCCTTTAGAAAAGCAGATCTAAGAACCTGTGTTGGCAACCAATCTGGGGATGCTGGGGTGCTTCCTGCTACAGTTTGCTGCTAAATTAATAAAGAGTTCACTATACTATGTGATCAGAACCTTAGAGTTATTCACAGTGTCAGTACTCTGGAAAGTTGCTCATGCTTGGCTTTACAGATGGTAAAAGGCTCAGACAAGTGTTCAGAAAGAGATTATATGGGTTCCCTTTGTGGGCACTGGGTTCAGCCTATAGTAATTAGTAACTTTGTTGCTATTTACAGTTCTGGGTTGTTATTCAAGGGCAGAGAAGAGCATTTGTGAATTACAAGAGCACAGGGAAAATGGTCATAATTCCAGATACAAAAGGATCATTAGTGCTTGTGGCTACAGGTGAGCAAAAGCCATTCTTAGGTAAAGACCAGAACATGCACTAGAAGAGTATTGACCTCACCTCTCAAACCACTTTGAAAGCAAGAAAAAATTGAAGACACTCATCATTAGCTGTAAAAATAGCAGCACAAAATTCCTGAATTCGGGGACAGTGCCTATAAAAATGCAAATGAATAAAACTCTAAAATAAAAATAAAAGTAAAATAATAGGTTGGAAAGTGATCAAAGAAACAAGAGAAACTATGATAAAAAAAAACTACTGAAGTGGCAGGGAAGACAAATTAATAAGAAGGCAATAATGTAGATGTTTTCACAAAAATTCACTGAACAAAATAGTTCTTTAGAAGAATAATAGGCCAAATGGAAAAGGAGTTATAGAAATTCATGGAAGAAAAGAACTCTAAAAAGCAGAATTGGCAAGTGGAAGCTAATGATGCCTTGAAAAATCAAAAAACAGTAAAACAAAGTCAAAAGAATGATTTTTTTAAAGGAACAATCTCATCAGAAAAAGAACAAGGAAAATAAATTGAGAGATAATTTAAGAATTATAAAACTACCTAAATGCCATAAAAATACTAGCATAGACATGGCATTTCAATAAATTATCAAGGAAAACTACCCTGATATATTAGATCTCAAAGGGTAAAACTGAAATCTCTCTCTGGAAATGGGTAGTATTTTTATACTTTTCACAATTTTCATAACATACTTTGTAATTGTCCTGGAACATTATGTTGATCAGAATAACTAAGTCATTCACAACTGATCATTATACAGCATTGTGGTTATTGTGTACAAAGTTCCCCTGGTTCTTTTCTCATCACTTTGAATCAGTTAATATATGTCTTCCCAGATTTTTCTGAAATCATCTTCTCATAATTTTTATATTCCAATAGTATTCCATCACAATCCTATGCTACAACTTATTTGGCCATTTCACGTGTGAAGGATATTCACTCAAATTCCAATTCTTTGCCAACACAAAAATAACTGATTTTATGTATATTTCCTTTTCCTTTTTTGTTTTGTTTTGTTTTAGGTATATAACTAGTAGTGATTTTACTGGTTTAAAGGATATGCACATCATTATAGCCTTTTGGGGAGAGTTCCCTATTGTTTTCCAGAAGATTTGAACCAGCTCATGAATTCACCAACAGCACATTAGTGTCCCTATTCTTCCATATCATTTTCAACATTTGTCACTTTCCTTTTCTATATATATATATATATATATATATATATATATATTAGTCAGTTTGATGGGTGTGAGGTGGTGTCCTAGAGTTTTTTTTTTTAAATTTCCCTTTCTCTAATCAATAATGATTTAAAATTCTTTATATGACTATAGACAGCTTTAATTTATTCTACTGAAAATTGTTCAGATTTTGCCCATTTGTCATTGAGTAATATTGTACTTTTTTTTCCTTTTCTTTCTTTTTTTTCAATTTAACTCAGTTCTTTTTAATATTTAGATAAAGAGTGCATTATCAGAGAAACTTTCTGTAACACCATCCACTCTCCAAGTTTGCTGCTTTGTTGCTAATCTTGGTTACATTACTTTTGTTTGAAAAAAACACATTTTTTTTTCTTTTTGGAGAGCAATTGGGGTTAAAGACTTGCCCAAGGTCACAAGGCTAGTTAAGTGTCTGAAGCTGGATATTAGAAATCAGGTCCTCCTTACCCCACAGCCAGTCTGCTATTCACTGCACCACCTAGCCACCCCAAAATTATGTAGTTATTGCAATGTAAGAAGATTGTCAAGTATTTTATACTGTCTGCAAAATATTATATACTTTTTTTTTGTAAAACCTTTCTACATCTTGTGTGGTCACAAATTCCTCCTTTATCCTTAAAACTGATAGGTAAATTTTTCTATTCATGCAATCATTTTGACTTTATCTTTAATTACCATGTAAGATGTTGGTCAATACATATTTTCTGCCAAATTGCTTTCTATTTTTCTCAGTAAATTTTGTGAAAAAGTGAGTTCTTGTCCCAAATACTTTGACTTTGGGGTTTATCAGACTCTAGTTTATTTTGGTTTTAACTTACCGTGCACTGTGTACCTAATCTATTCCACTGATCTACCACTCTATTTCTTAGTAAGTACTTGGTAATTTTCATGATTACTACTTAGTAATACACTTAAAAAAAAGCAATTGGGGTTAAGTAACGTGCTCAAGGTTACACTGCCAGTCATTATTTATGTGTGGGTTCCCATTTTATGAGGCTGGAACCTAGTAATACACTTTTAAATGTAATACTGCTAGGGTACCCTCTTTTTTTTTTTTTTTTTGCATTGATTCCCATGATGTTCTTGATTTTTTAAATGATAAATTTTATTATTTTTTTCTGTCTCTATAAAACTGATTTTTGTAGTTTTATTGACATGGCACTGATTAAGTAAATTAAAATTTCATTTTTGTTATACTAGGTTAGCATCCTCATTAGCAACTGATATTTTTCCAAGTGTTTAGATCTGTCATTTTTTGTGTGAAAAATGTTTTACAATTGTGTTCATATAGTTCCTGGATTTGTCTTAACTTGAAGATTGTCAAGTATTTTTATACTGTCTGCAATTATTTTAAATGTATTTTCTTTTCTATCTCTTGTTTCTAAACTTTGTTGGTAACATAAAAATGAAGATGATTCATTCAGATGTATTTATATCCTGCAAATTTGCTAATGTTGTTAATTGTTTCAACTCATTTTTTCACTTGATTCTCTAAATACATTACGATATCATCTGAAAAAGGATGATAGTTTTGTTTCCTCATTGCCTATTCTAATTACTTCAATTTCTTTTGCTTCTCTTGTTATAAATAGCATTTCTAGTACAATTTTGAATAATATTAGTGATGATAGGCACACCTACTTCACCCTTCATCTTCCTGGGAAGGCTTCTAGCATATCTGCATTATAGCTAATTCTTGCTTTTGGTTTTAGTTGGATACAACTTATTTTAAAGAAAGCACCATTTAATCCTATGCTCTCTAGCATTTTTAGAAAGAATTAGTTTGTATTTTATTAATAATTTTTTCTGCATCTCTTGATATAATCATATAATTTTAAAATTACTTTTGTTAATAATATTGCCACTCATTTTGGTATATTTACTAATATTGAAGCTGTCCTGAATTCCTAGTACAGATTTCACCTGGTTATAGTGTATGATTTTTGAGATATATTGCTATGATTTCCTTGCTAATATGTAATTTAATATTTTCATCAATATTCATTAGGGAAATTGGTCTTTGGTTTTTATTTCAGTTTTTCCTCTTCTTATTTTAGATATCAGTACCAAACTGTCATTATAAAAGGAATTTGCTAGGACTCCTTCTTTACTAATTTTTCCAAATAGTTTAAATATTATTAGAATTGATATTTTAAAAATGTTTGTTAGAATTTACTTGTGAATCCATCCGGTCCTGAAGATTTTTTCTTAAGGAATGAATTTACAACTCTTTTCTAAGAGTGGTTATTTTAATATTATTTTTTTTCTTCTGTAAATCTGGGCAATTTATATGTTTATTTAAATATTCATTCATTTTTACTGAGATTGTTAGATTTGTTGGCATAAACTCGGCAAAATGGCTCCTAGTATTGCTATAATTTTATCTTCATCTTGTCTCATTAATATTTTTTTAATTTTTGATACTGATAATTTGATTTTCTTCTTTATTTTATAATCAAGTTTATCAATGGTTTAGATTTTTTTATTCATAAAACCAGGTCATAGTTTTAATGTATTAGTTCAGTGGTTCCCTTACTTTAAATTTAATATCTCTTTTGATTTTCAGGATTTTGATTCACCAGATTTTTATTTATTCTTTTCTAGAATTTTTAAAACCTGCGTTTTTTCTATTTTGTTGATGTAAGCATACAGAGATTTAAAGTTTTCCCTAAATTCTTTTTTGGTTTTTTAAGCAATTGGGGTTAAGTAACTTGCTCAAGTTTACACGGCTAGTCATTATTTATGTGTGGGTGCTCATTTTCTGAGGCCAGATTTTTGATCTCAGGTCATCCCAAGTCTGAGGCCGGTGCTCTTACTCACTGCGCCACCTAGCCGCCCCTTTAGGGCAATTGGGGTTAAGTAACTTGCCCAAGGTCACAGGGCTAGGTTTTTGTTTGTGTGGGTTAAGTGTCTGAGGCCGGATCCGAATTCAGGTCCTTCTGACTCCAGGGCTGACGCTCTATTCACTGCGCCACCTAGCCGCCCCTTCCCTAAATTCTTTAACTATATCCCACAAATTTTGGCATTTTGTCTCATTGTTATCAATTTTTTTTTAATGAAACTATTTATTATTTTCACAATTTGTGAAATTCTCTAGAATTTCATTCCCTAGAATTGGATTATTTGACCTATGATCTCGTCTTTTTTTGTTTTTTTTAAAGCAATTGGGGTTAAGTAACTTGCTCAAGGTTACACGGCTAGTCATTTGATTTATGCGTGGGTGCTCATTTTCTGAGGCCGGATCTGATCTCGGGTCATCCAAACTCCGAGGCCAGCGCTCTTACTCACTGCGCCACCTAGCCGCCCCTTTAGGGCAATTGGGGTTAAGTAACTTGCCCAAGGTTACAGGGCTAGGTTTTTGTTTGTGCGGATTAGGTGTCTGAGGCCGGATCCAAACTCAGGTCCTTCTGATTCCAGGGCCGGCGCTCTATTCACTGCGCCACCTAGCCGCCCCACAAATTTTACTTTTTAAAGATTTGTTTCCCTCAGTGAGATGTTTTCCATTTTGGCAACTACAATCCCAGGGAGTATTGACAGTGGAATAAATGTCAATTAAATGTAGTCGTAAGTATGACATGAGAACTTGGAGAGAATCCTATTTTCTTTAATAGAATTGCTAATACACAATAGAGAGCAAAACAAATACTGGGATAGACTTGGATTTTCCAGGAAAATGGGGTTAAGATAGCAAAGAATGAGTTTGAAAAAAGAGAGAACTTGAAGTGATGATGGGGAGTATCATTTATTCCATCAGGTGAATTCCAAACGTTATATTTAAAATATTGCCAGAGAAACTGGATCAAATTAACAATATTTTACTCAGAAAAAAATACCTCTGAAGGCTTAAAATAAGACACTGAATTTGTTTTCTGTGTTTCTAGGACTCTTTTTGGAATAATTAAGAATTAAACAGGAGTTTTTTTTAAACAAATGCTTTACTAACTTCTGTTTTACATCATTCATTTCCACCAGATTTTGAGTTACAATAATTTCCCCACCCCCTGTTTTTCCCCTACCCGCCCTCCCAGAATAGCAGTCCCACAAGATATAGCTTCCTCCAATCTGCTCTCTCCCATATCTTCTCCCATACCCCCTTCGACTTTTCCATTAGAGGAAGGTGAATCTTTGTGTCCCAATGCCTGCACATCTTATCTCCCAATTACAAGCAAAAGATTATTAATAGTATTTATATATATTTGAAAAATTTAATATTAAGACTTCAAATTTCAGATCCATTCCCTTCCTCCCTTGCCACCCATTCCCTCTGGGAAGATAAGTAATTCAGTATATGTTGTACATGTCTAGCTATGCAGAACATTACCATAGTAGATATATTGTACAAGGCTGCTTATAATTCCCTCCCACTCATCCCACCCCCCCACCTGGTCCATTCCCTACTTGATCCTGTCCCTCTACTATAGTGGGTACTTCCAACCTCCCCTCCCCTCAAGGATGCCCTCCCATTCATCATCCCTCTTCTCATCCCCCTTTCCCCTATTCTGCTGCCTGTTGAGATATCCCATTTAGTATGCATGTCATTCTCTCCCTGAACCAAATTCAATGAGAATGTGGTTTTGCCTTTTTGTCTTCCTATTCTTCCCCCTCCTTGCAGCCACTTCCCCGTGCTTCTTCTACATGGGATACTTTACCCTACCCAGTCTCTCCCCATCTCCTCTTGCCACTTTCCTCTCTCACCTCTTAATTTCACGCCTTGAGTATTCTCCCTTCCCAACAAATTCGACCTATGCCCTCTATCCATATATAACTGTAAACATATATACACACATTCACATATGTATTCATATG